>VMDO01001796.1:0-190969 GCA_007922755.1 Pedetes capensis
CCTTCTCATCTAAGTTTCCCATCCAAGTCTTCTCTATCTTTTACTTAGTAGTATTTTTCTATATGTCCTTGGGTTCCAGTTCTGTTTAAGATAGAAACTTTTCCTGTAGTGGTCTTTGTTTTTATCTTGTTAGAACAATTACATGTGATTTCTAGTCCATTTATATTGACATCATTCTTATCTTCCCTCCCCCCCTTTTATTATGATATGACCTTTGAGTAGGATTTTTTCCTTCTTGTAATTTTGAATCAGCTCCCTTATATGAGTGAGAACATGTGTTGTTTCTCTTTCTGAGCTCGTGTTCATTCACTTAGAATAATTTTCTCTAATTCCATCCATTTTGCTGCGAATGACCTTATTTCATTTTTCTTGATTGCTGAATAGTATTCCATTGTGTATATATACCATAGTTTTTTTATCCATTCTTCTGTTGAAGAGCACTTTGGTTGATTCCATATCTTTGCTATTGTGAAAAGCGCTGCATTGAACATGGAGATGCAGGTGTCTCTGTGGTATGATGACCATCTCCCTTTGGGTAAATTCCCAATAGTGTTATAGCTGGGTCATATGGTAGATCTATTTTTAGTTTTTTGAGGTATCTCCATATTGATTTGCACAGTGGTTGCACCAATTTACAGCTCCACCAACAATGTAAAAGTGTTCCCTTTTCCCCGCAGCCTCGCCAGCATTTGTTGTTGTTTGTTTTATTGATCTTGGCCATTCTTACTGGTGTAAGGTGAAATCTCAGCATTGTTTTGATTTGCATTTCCCTAATGGCTAGGGATGTTGAGGACTTTTTCATGTGTTTCATGGCTTTATGGACCTCTTCATTTGAGAACTGTCTACTCAGTTCCTTTGCCCATTTGTGTATTGGGTTGTTTGGTTTTGGGGGGATTTTTTTCTTGAGTTCTTTATAAATTCTAGTAATTAGACCTTTGTCAGGTGTGTAAAATGCGAAGATTTTTTTCCCATTCCATGGAGTTTTCCTTGACTCTGTTAATTGTTTCTTTTGCTGTGCAGAAGCTTTTTAATTTCATGTGATCCCATTTATTCTTGTTGCAATTTCTTGAGCAACTGGAGTCCTATTAAGGAAATTCTTTCCAATGCCTATATGATGGAGTGTATTACCTATCTTGCCTTCTATAAGTTTTAAAGTTTCTGGTTTTATGTTGAGATCTTTTATCCATTTTGAGTTAACTCTCGTGTATATTGAGAGATGCGGATCCACTTTCATTTTTCCGCATGTGGATGACCATGTTTCCCAGCACCATTTGTTGAAGAGGCTGTCCTTTTTCCAGTTTACTTGCCTTGCTCCTTTGTCGAAAATAAGGTGGCTATAGGTGTGTTGAGGTATATCTGGGTCTTCTATTCTGTTCCAGATGTCTTTGGGCCTATTTTTGTGCCAGTACCAAGCTGTTTTTGTAACCACTGCCCTGTAGTAAAGTTTGAAGTCAGGGATTGTGATTCCCCCTGCATTAGATTTGCAGCTTAAAAGTGTTTTGGCTATATGTGGTCTTTTGTGGTTCCATATGAATTTTTGGATCATTTTTTTTATTTCTGTAAAGTCAGTCAGTGGAATTTTCATGGGTATTGCATTAAATCTATAGATTGCTTTTGGTAGGATAACCATTTTTACAATATTAATTCTCCCTATCCAGGAGCAGGGGAGCTCTTTCCATTTTTTAGTGTCCTCTGCTATTTCTTTCTTTAATGTTTTGAAATTTTCCTTGTAGAGATCTGAAGGGTCTTTAGTTAGATTGATTCCAAGGTATTTAATTTTCTCCCAGGAAAAATTTAAAGGTCCTACCTCCTGTACCATCACAGGGGCAATTAAATTTCAGCATGAGTTTTGAAGGGACATTCAAATCATAGTACCTTTCCTTTGAAACTTATGACTTGCCCTCTTTCAGACTCTTTCCCTTACTGTTCCAGTCATAGCATGCACTTACTAGCTTTTGCATCTCTATTTACATCTGTGTCATCTGTTGTTGTTGTTAGGTGCCATAGAGTCGGGTCCAACTCATAGTGATGCAACATATAACAGAGCAAAACACTCCCTGAAACTGTGCCATGCTCGGCACTATGTCAGTGCATCTCTGCTATTCATAGGGTTTTTGATGGCTGATTGTTTTGGGAATGGGCTGCCAGGTCCTTCTCTCATTTTTGTGGAAGATCGAATTCAGGGCCTCAGAGAGCACGGAGCTGCACTCTACCAACTGAGCTAATGTGTCAGTCGTAGACCATTACTTTAAATATTAAATTTTTTCCATATTCACTTTTTAATCTAGGAACATAATTTATGAGACTATATTTAAAATTAACATGTTTCAATTTTATTACCAGTTTTGACTTTCATAGATATCACCGTAACTTGCATTGTCTGCATCAAATATTCAAATAAACATTGTAATGTTACATGACAGGTAAAGTAAAACCATTCAAACTAATCAATTAATGCCAAGTAAAAGTGTATATGTATACTAGATATTGTGCGTGTACCCAATACATGCACCACAGTGATATTTTCCACAATATGTTTGTTTGTTTATTATTTATTTAGTACTTGAGGGTTGAACCCAGGGCTTTGCACATACTTTGCAAGTGCTCTACCACTGGGCTGCACCCCCTACCCCATTTTTTATGTTTGAGCCAGAGTCTCACTAAGTTACACAGGCTGGCTCTGGCTTCAAACTCACGCTCCTTCTGCTTCTGACTCCAGAGTCATTGGGATTACAGGCATGGACCACCATGCCCGGCCCTCCCTCCATAATAAGTTTAAATGGAAAAATGATTCACAGTCTCTTAGGTTTTAAATTCAATTTAATTAAAATTAAATGAAAATTTAAAATGCAGATCTTTAGTCTGGCTATTCACCATGGGCGGCCCTGGTGGTATCTGAAGTACCAGTGGCATTGCTTTCTCGCCCCCAACTGCTGATATTTTCCGTCTCCTATTGGCAGGACCATCATGTCAACCTGAATTCCCTCCCTTACGGTCTGGAAAGTGCCTCCAGGCGGAAAGCCAGGAGCATTGCTTCTCTTCATTTGTTTCTCTTCTTGTGGGGATCGCAGTCCTGGGCTGTGTGTTGTCCAATGAAAACAATTGTTTCATGCATTTTGCCCAGTTTTCCCGTTGTTTCCTGGTGAGAGGGCAAGTCCAGTTGCAATTCCTGTTCACGTCTGGGAGTAGAAGTTTCTTCATAGCAATTGCTTTTTGGACTGCTCAGTTTGTTCTCGCTAAAGTCAATATCAGTATTTTTTCTGGACAAGCTGAGCTGACTTCTCTCCCCACCTTTCTTCCCTGCCACTGACAGGCTGTTACTTCCTCTTCTACACTTTTTCCCCTCCAGGGAATCCAAGGAATCACACCTCCCTTGGTTTTGCTTCAGCAGCCCATGTGTTCCCCCACTTCTTCTCTGCTGGTGCCACTTCAATGTCACTTTTTTCTATGCTGGGCATCCTCCAGGGAAGGGCTTGAGGCTTCTTCTCTTCCATTTCCAGCTCTTTTGGGGCGGGGGGGTCCCTATTCTGGCGCATGGGCTAGCGATCTGTCTTCTGACCGGATCAAAAGTAGGCAGCAAAGGATTCTCTCCACACCTGGTTTCCCTTTCTGTAAGAGCCCAGCTATCAGCTCAAGCTTACCATTTCTAAAACAGAGACCCTACTTTTGTCACTCCAAAACTTCAAAGTACATATGGATATAAGTTTATTATTTCCTACATATGTTATTAGAGAATAATAAACACCCTCCCATCCAATGTCCAGCTAAAATACATAGACCATTGCAGATATAGTTCAAGCACTCAGGGTTGTTGTTAGGTGCTGTTGAGTCAGGTCCGACTCGCAGTGACCCTGTGCACTACAGAATGAAACACTACCCAACACTGTGCCAAGCCCAGCACTATGTCAGTGCTTCTCTGCTTTCCACAGGGTTTCCAGTGGTGGATTACTTCAGGAGTGGGCTGCAGGGTCCTTCTCCCATTTTTGTGGTGCTGGGGATCAAACCCAAGGCCTCAGCGTGCACAGCACAGAGCTCTAACTGAACTAAACCGCAGCCCCACTGTCAGGATATCTGTCCTCTTGGTGTTCCCCTTCCTACCCTCCTTACAGGAAGTGACCAGTTCTCTGAATTGGGTAATTTATTTTTTATTTTTTTACTTTTTTGTGGTACTTGCGGGTTGAACCCAGGAACTTGCAAATCTATTACTGGGCTGTACCCCAGCCCATTTCTTATTTATTTTATCTTGAGACAGGGTCTCACTAAATAACACAGGCTCGATCCCGCGATTCTCCTGCCTCTGCCTCCAAGTCACTAGGATTACAGACATGAGCCACTACTCCTGGCTCTGAATTGGGTGTTTTTAATTCCCATAAAATGCATGTATGGAGTGCCATGCACACATCTGCTTATTGTTCAGAGATATGGGTATATATCAAGGTTTATGTATACGTGTTTGCATATATATATTTATATTCTTCCTATATCCCTAAACAATAAATAACATTTTACTTCGTTTTAGCTATATTCATTCACCCATCCAGGATTATAGCTTTTCTGAGCTGTTGTATCTGGACACAGAAGACAAAACAAAGAGACATTTAATAGAGTTCTGTTTATCAGGGGCTAAAGTTTCTCCATGGGCTGGGATTCAGCTCAGTTGGTAGAGCACCGCTGTGCAGTCTCTGAGGTCCTGGGTTCGATTCCAAGCACGCAAAAATGGGAGAAGGATGTGGCAATCCACTCCTGAGGCAATCCTGAAATAATCAGCCATTGAAAACCCTATGAGGGTTGCTATGAGGTGGAGACGACTCAATAGCACCTAAGAACAACAACAAAGTTTCTCCTGGAGAGTAGTTACGTTAAGGGGAAAAGGAGCCGGTATAATTGCCTGCCTCAATATACAGCCTTGGCCATCCAAGTAGAAAGACAACTCTGGCACAGCAAGGGTTTGCCATGTTTCCTGAACTCATGGCAGAATTCTGGAGAGAACAAAAGGGCTTCAACAGAGAATTTACTGTAGAACTTCCTCTGATGTTGCCACTTCACAATGACCATCACCTGAATCTGCCTCAGGCCCATCATGAGTCAGGCACTGTTGTTGTTAGGTGCCCTCCAGTCAGTGTGCAACTCATAGTGACCCTATGTACAACAGGCAAAACTCTATTGTCGTGCTTCTTTGCTATTTGTACGATTTTCAGTGTCTGATTGATTTTTGGGAATGAGTTGCTGGATCCTTCTCCCAAGCCTACAGCACCTGGTGTTCCTAGGAGGTCTCCCATCTAAGTACTAACCAGGCCCGACCTTGCTTAGCTTCCGAGATCTGACGGGATCAGGTGTCACAGTAAAAAGTATTTTCTCCAGCATTAGCTCTGATTCCCAAAACAATCCTCAGAGAAAGCACTTTTGTCCCTGTTTTATGGATGAAGAAACTAAGGCTACAAAGATTTTAACCATGTCTTTCTTCTGAATACCAACCTCTCATTCCAAGATTTAATGGGCATCTTCATTTGGAGAGTCTATGGACGTGTTAGACCCAACATGTCCAAAATTTCTCTTCCTGTAGCCTTTCCCCTCTTTACTACTCACTTAACAGCCATGAGATTTTAAGCCTCTTCGATGCAAGTCTGATCAACCACCATCCTGTTCCAAAGTCTTCACTAGCTCCCCATTGCCCAAAGAATTAAATATGAAATCCTCATCCTGACATCCAAAGTCCTTTACTGTAGTCCGCCAACCTGTGTTCCTCAATTTATCTCCTACTGTTCTCCCGTACTCTATCCAAACGAAACTCTTTGATGTTCTCTACATAGACACGCATGTCCCCCTCTCAGTGACTTTGCTTATGCTGCTCCCTCTACCTGACTGTTCTCCACTTCCTCTACATATCGACCCATTGAAATTCCATGCACCCTTCAAAGTTAATTCACAATTTCCAATTCTTTCCCATCATTTGTTCTTCATCCTCCAATCAGAGTATTCCTTTCCTCCATTCACACTAATTGAATTTTTTGTAAATGTCTTCTTGGATTGCTCTGTGATTCTGTGGTCTTGACTTTTCTTCCCCTCAGGGAACTGTAAACTCTGAGACAGCATAAACTGCTCCTCTGGCATCTTTGCTTCTTCCCTAGCTTCTCCTAACACCTCGAAGGACATAGTGCAACAACAGACCTTTGAACGATGTAGTACTTCCTGTCTTAAGAGGACCAATACCTCAAATAATTCACGTCGAAAGACGGCGTCTAACATGTGCAAGGAATGGAATTGCATCTTCCAGCGGGTTAAGGTCATTCTCCACTCTCATTCTGTGTCCTTGACCCAAGGAAGCTGGGGATGACAATCACCATGGTTCAGTGTGTGGGAGTGGTACTGAGTTACTGAGGTCAAGACGAGGTCTTAACTAATCAAGAAGCTGGGTGAGCTGGAAATCTTACGTGGGCTTTGCTTGAAACTGGAAGGAAGTGTTTATTTGGTAGATAGATTTTTGCTTCCTTTGTAAAGCTATTATGAAAAAACTTCATTAGAGTTTTATTTGGAAGGTTGTTAGGCATTAACAACACAAAATGGGTAATGTGTGAGTGAATGAACGCGTGTGTGTGGAGGGTTGTATATCCACAGTGGTCTCTCAGCCCTATGTGTGTTTCTGACCTTTGGCTCACTGCCATAGCAGACAAAGGGGGCCATTCTGGGCTCTGGGGTCCTCTCTGGTACAGTCCTACTGACCGCTCGGCACCGGAGAACCCTGAAGCATGTGATGGGCTACACATCTTTTGCACATTTTTATTGGTCATGACTTTTTTCCCTTAAAGAGGAAAAAGAAGCTTGTGTTGTTGGCATAATTTCCTTCTTTGCTCTGGCCTACCCCGGGCTGTCAGCCCAGTGTAACTGTCTTCTTCCCTCAAATTAATATACAACATGTCATCACGTCTTTTTAAAAATAAAGATCCAACTCTCCAGCTTCCACGACCTCAAAAAATCTCCACTAACACAACATGCCTGACCTGGGATTCACCTTCTCTTCCCTTGCTCTTCCTTCCTCTGACACCCCTCCACCTCCTCCCATGTAAGAAAACTGGCTTAGCTTCTGCACTTTTGGTTAAAGGCTCCCAATTTGTTTGACCACGCCATTCAAAACCTTGGCATAGTTTGTAATCTTTCTCTTTGACTTGCCCCCACCCCCAAGCCTATCTGTTCTGTGTATGTGTGGGGTGCTGGGGATAGAACCCAGGCCCTTGCACGTGTTCGGCAAGCACTCTACCACTGAGCTACCATCTCTGCCCTTGGATTTTTTTTTGGGGGGGGGTACTGGGGGTTGAACCCAGGGCCTCGCGCCTGCATGTTCTGCAAGTGCTGGACCACTGAGTTGCACCCCCAGCCCATTTTTTTAACTTTTTGAGACAGGGTCTCGCTAAGTTACGAAGACTGCCTCTGGTCTCGAACTTGCGATCCTCCTGTCTCAGCCTCCCAAGCCGATGGGATGACAGGCGTGCGCCACCGCACCTGGCCTGCCCTTGGATTTTTGAGACAGAGTCTCGCCATGTAGCTCAGGCTGGCCTCAAACTCCTTATCCTCCCTCTGCCTCTCCAGGGCTGGGATTTCAAGCGTGGGCCCCCATGCCTGGCTGACATTTTTTGTTTTGTTTGTTCATTCTGTTTCTTTTTGTTTGCCATGTGGGACTGAGCCCAGGCCTTGCGAATGTTAGGCAGGTGCTCACCCACTGAGCCAGATCCCCAGCACCCCAACCCTACCTGTCATCAAAACTCTCTAGCGTTTCCTTTGTAACATCCCCTGACTCCTATTTGGAAAACCAATTTTAGTTTAAGCCACTGATTACTAAAGCATGGCGGACAGGGTAGGGCTAAGGAGACTTTCCCCCCCCCCCCAAATAATGTGATTTACCTCTTCCACCTCAAGGCGGGAACATCCCTTGAGGAGGCGGGGACATGGTAAGCTCCACCCAATGTTCTGAGAACACTACTTTCAATGTACATCCTCCATTCAGACAGTCTTCAGCAGCTCTTCAGCGACCTCAGGGTTAGACCCAAACTTGCTGACCCTCCATAATCCTTGTTCTCTGCTGCTCCTGCAAAGCGGGGAACCCCAGGACTTTCCTCTATGTATTTTCTTCTCATTCTACCCACTCTGCCTGGGAGAACAACAATATTGTTCGAGTTCCTCTTTTTCTTGATAACTACCCAATCTCTCTCTCTCTCTAGCCTCCATCTCTTTCCTGCTAGACCACACTATCCAACTGCTTAATGCCCATCTCTCCGACGTAATGTGTCCAACTAATTATGTCCACCTGTCACCCAGTCTGAGTACCTGGGAGTCATCCTTTCAACCTCCCGTCTTTTACCCCTGCACACACCAAATAAATCGCCAAGTCATTTTATGTGTCTATCAGACATCTGTCCGCTCTCTGCATCCTGCCTCGGATGCCTTCTTCAGACGCTCACTCTTCCTCTTCTGCTGTAATCTGCGTCAGGGTCTAGGGCCAGGAGTATGCATTTTAAATAGGGACCCCAGGAAATTGTGATGCAGGGAATCTAATGATCACACATTCAGAAACTCTACTGTTGAGAGTTAAAAATTAGAGTTTTTCTTATGGCCTATCTGTCCTGTGCATTTCTGTCTGGGTGGGGATACAGAAGTGTTAAATAACTTTCTTCCTGCACTCTTTGTGTTTACAAAGTTTCAGGAGAAAAGAGCATCCTACCTCTCAGACAGGATGTGATGACAGGTCCCGTGAGTGCTGGGGGTAATAAATGCAATAAAAACACAAAGAGAAAGAAACATCACTTTTGTCCAAAGGACCACGAACAGCTTCATAAAACATAGGGGTTTGGATGGGTTTTGGAGAGAAGATAGCTTTCAACAAGCTGGGAGGAAGTGTGGACAATTTCAAGATGTTGCAAGAGCTAAGACTGTCAAGGAAACTTTAGGGGATCAGTCTGCGGAACGCTGTGCCTGAACTGAAAAAAGAAATTATCCACACGATGGGATTTGCAACTGTGAAGACAGCTACAAGTCATGGGATTTGCAACTGTGAAGACAGCTACAAGTCAGGTTGAAGAGAACTTTGAGTGCAGACTCTGTTCTATCTGTAGGTTTTGGGTGGTGCTTCCAATGTTCAGATAAGGTAAAAGTGGCATTTTGAAAGGCTGATTGGGTAATGACTTTGAACGCCCCATACCATGTGGTTGGTGTTGCAATTTTATTTTTTATTTTATTTATTTATTTATTTATTTATTTATTTATTTATTGCACACACTCTGCAAGTGCTGGACCACTGAGCTGCACCCTCAACCCATTTTTTTTTTTTTTTTTTTTTTACTTTTTGAGACAGGGTCTTGCCAAATTACGAAGACTGCCTCTGGTCTCGAACTTGCTATCCTCCTGCCTTAGCCTCCCAAGCCGCTGGGATTACAGGCATGCGCCACCGTGCCCGGCTTGGTGTTGCAAATTTTAAGGAAGAACTGGTTTTGAACCTTCGTGTAGATTCAACTCGATCTGGAGCGTGGCAGAATCAGAAAGAGAAAGACTGTGTACAATTTCACCATCCAGTGGATCTGAACAAGGAAATGTTTTCAGTACAAGCCTAAAATTCAACTTTGTACCCATCTGTCTGTCTTCCAACTTCTGTGCACAGGCACCAAGTCACTGTTTAAATACATGGCGGTTGCTTTTATTATGTCAGGAGGAAAAGGCCTGAAGCTTGCGAGAGGATTACAGATTTGGGTCCACCAGAGCAAAGGAAGCCTGTTCAGATCACTTATTAAGTATCATAATATGGAAAGCAAAGCACAAAAGACTAATAGCCCTTATCCTTACATTTAAAATCTAGATGGAATCTCCAAAGGAAGAGATCCCGAGAGTAAATGTCAAGACCCCAAGTTCTCGAACCACTGATCAGAGAATTTGTGCGTGCCCTGTTGGTGTCCTGGAAGGCCTTTCGTGGAAGAGTGAAAATTAGTGGGCTAAGGAACGAAAAACCTCTTTCTGGAGGGCGTGGCCTTGCACAACTCTTGGAATCAGTAGGTGCTAGACTGCCACTCCCGCGAGTTGCGGTGCCCAGACCACGGCAGCTACCAATTTATTCTTCAACTACCAATTAGGAGGTTCAGGAACGGTGAGGATTTAAAGTCCGCCCAGGAGTCCAGCACCTAGCTCCAACTGGACGAGCTCCCTTCCTCGCCTTAGCCAGGGTTCCTTGCCCTGTCAATCACACTGCTCGAGCGCCCACCCGACCTATGCTCCGCCCCCTGCCGGCGACGCAACACCTGGCGCTCCTTCGCGCCCCGTCCGTCGCTTCAGCTCCTCATTGGTCAGTGGAGAAGAGAGGGACGTGAAGGCGAGCTCTGTTTTGCTGTGCGCTTCCCTCTCTAATTTTCTACCCTTCCCACAAGCTGTGAGGAGAGCGAGTACCGCCTGGAGCTGGGCACGTACCCGCTGGCCGCAGGAGGAGCGCTCCCCCTCGACCGGCCGAGGATAATTTATTGCACTGTTGTGACGCAGACGGTAACCCCGCTCGCTGCCTTCACTTTTGATTGGCTGTGGCCGGAGTCCGTCACACAGCCGCGCCCCCTCCCCGCTCCAGCCCCTTGACAGACAGCCCAGGAGGCCACGCCTCACGACGATTCTGCCGCTGAGTCCTGCGATTGGCTGAGGGAGCGGGCCTGCTTCCCCGCCCCCTGCCCCTTTCGGGGTGCTCACGAGGCCGGCGGGACCCCGCGGAAGTTGTCAGTCAAACTCCTCCCTCCGCCCCCGCCCCCCGCGAGGCCCTTCCCCCGGGGCCGCGCTCTCTCGCGCGCACGCGCACACGCACGCACACTTCCCCCCTGCGCCCGCACCAGCCACCTTCTTAAGTTGTGGCCGGCCGGGGGTTCTGCGTGGGGGGCGGGCGTCGGGCCGCGCGGCGCGGCGAGGGGCGACTGCGCGCGCGCCGAGGCCGGGCGGCCGGGCTCCGCCGCGGGCGCTGACGGACCCGCGATGGCAGCGCCCCGGGCGGCGGCTCCGGGCCGGGCGGGCGGCGCTGGCAGCGGCCGCTGAGGGGCGGGCGGGCGCCGCGCACCGAGGCGACCACAGGCGCGCCGGGCGTCCGCGCCGTCCAAACTTGAGGCGCCCCGCGTGGGCAACTTCTCCGGCCCGCGCCGCCCCCGCCCGCCTCTGCTGCTGCCGCCGCGGGGGCCGGGGAGCCCCCGGCGCTGCCATGCAGCCGTGAGGCGCGGCCGGGCGGCGACACGAAGCAGCTCGGGGGCGCCGGGGCGCGTCCGCGGCGATGTCGCTGCCGTCGCCGCCCGCGGGGGCCGGCGCCGCCGCCGCCGCCATCTCGGCCTCGGAGAAGGTGGACGGCTTCACCCGGAAGTCGGTGCGCAAGGCGCAGCGGCAGAAGCGCGCGCAGGGCTCGTCGCAGTTCCGCAGCCAGGGGGGCCAGGCCGAGCTGCACCCCTTGCCCCAGCTCAAAGGTAACCCCCGCGGCGTCCCCCGCCCCGAGGCGCACGGACCCGGCGCCGCGGCGCCCGGACTCACCGGAACGCCCTCCCCACCTGCGCCTCCCTTCACCTGCCCTCGCCTTTGGGACGCCTGCGCTCCCCGGGGTCCACAAGGTCCCCCTCTCTCGCCCTGTCCCCGTCTCTCGCTCATTTAAAGCGCTGTCTCGGCTTCCGATCCCCACTTTCCCAACTCTGCGCCTCTTTTCCGCCGCTCCTGGCGACTCCTTCACTGTCGCTGTTACAGAGATGCCTCCCCTGTCCCGTTGATTGTTCTAAGTCCTCACACCTGGGATCCAAAAGCAAAACAGCGGTTCAGAGTTAGCTGGCAATTGGAATGGTAATTTGTAGAGAGAAAGCCTAGGAGTCAGACGGGCGTGGTGTCTCATCTCCCGGATCTTTATGTGTAGATGTCATCTCTTTAAGTGCCCTGTGGTCGGAGAGGATACACACTATCAGTTTGGAGAGGTGTGAAGGAATAGGGAGTGTTGCTTTGCAGTGGAATGGAAACTTAGTTCCCAGGGGCAGCGATTGCAGGGACCTCGTAGGTTTTGTACGCTAATTCCAATGGGTACCCATGCCTAATGCCTTCCAGAAGGGCTTGGCGCTCCTTTAGACTCACTTTTCCCCCTAGGTTTAGAGGCTTTTCAGTAAGTTCTTTCCTAGTGTTCTTGCTTGTTCTTTGAGAATTAAGGGCTTTTCATTTTATAATCTTAACGTTTGGGCTTTTTATGAGGTAGACGTCATTATGGAACAAGATGGTTATGTTCCTCGACGTTAATAAAAAACTTCTTGCAACGGGAGAAATCTGATAGAAATCTAGATCATCTGTTTTACAAGGCCAGGAAATTAAAGGTTCACACTGAAATAGATAAATGTTCAGAGATTTTTTTTTTCAGTTTAGTAGAAAAAGACCCAACACCTTCTTCAAGGCCAATCTGGTTCTGATTTGTCTTTGGTTCTACGAATCCGGCCTCAGCTTGGCAAGCAGTCTAAAGAAAATCTCAGATCAAATCACAGTTGATTTATAATAGCTTTGGAAACTCATTCAGACCCTACACTGCACTGCTTCTTGGGGTCTTCTAAATCAAGGACACCCCACAGGCAGCAACAAAATGGCTTTTGAAAAGAGACTTTAGGATATATTTAGTCTCTGCTATCAAATTTACTATCTGATCTTTAGCATATCAAAATTGTTAAAATTTACACAGCACCTTGAATGGTAGGCTGCTATGGTAAAGCTACTGCTAAAACTTTAATTCTGGAGTGATGTCATAGCTATGAAAGAATACCATCTTACCTATTAGGATATTGAATTGCTGCTTATAGGTTTAAATCTTTACAATTAAGACATTATAGTTTTATGTTTTTGATTTTTTCATTTATCAAATTTTTTGCAGTTGAAGGTTTGATACCAGCATTTTTCTTTGATATTTAATTTGCTTTTTAGTAAGATATTCTGGTTCCTAGTATTGTACTTGTTAATATTCATGTTTATTTAATAAAATAATTGAATTTTAAACATGGAGTCTCAACCAGGAGATACAGCTTTATTTTGCTTCCTAAACCTTAGCAGTCAGCAGTCACCTAGGTTATATGGTGTTTGGTTCGAGTTGCAAGTGCCATAAATGTTTACAGTGTTTGATCACTAGTAGAGAAAAAAATAATAAAATTAGAACTTTAATTCTAGATATTTGCATGAAACCATAGTGTTCCTCATAAGGAATTAGGATAAAAATTCAGGAACTAAAACTTGCATTACCCCTACTAGGAAAAAACACTTTTACTCCTGGTGCCTAAATGCCTGAAAAGTGATTTCTTTCTTTCTTTCTTTCTTTCTTTCTTTTTTTTTTTAATTCAGTTGCTTCACTTGGTACTTTGGCGGTGTACTTGATACCACAGTGTTGTGTGTATTTTCTGTCAGTAGTAGTTTTTTCCATTTGTGGCTTTAACAGCAACAACAAAAAAATCCCAGTGGAAAGCCCTCTAGTATGTGTGTGAAGGAGAATTTGTCTTTCTGCTCTGAAACATAATCTTACTTTGGACTGATTCAGATATCCGTGGGCACCCAAGATTTTTCAAGTGTTTGTACCACATTGCTTAAGTTACACACTTTGTCCACGTGGGTATAAACTGGAAAGGTGCCATCTAGTTTTCCTCAAAACATAGTATAAGGATTAACAAAATAATCCAACCTTTTCAGCTATAAGTTTATTTTTACTAAATCATGTTAGTAAGTGTGTCAGTAACGGATTTAAAGGGTGAAAATGTTGAAAAATTTTTGACAGAAAGTTTTTAATAAGCAAGCGTTGTTAAAAGTTTTTGTGTTTTTTTTTTTTTTTATGTAAAACTGTTACATGGATCCTGAAAATTACCCTTCCTTATATAGTGAAGCCAAAGTTTTTGGTTTGCTTGTTTGTTTTTCAAAACACCATCTCTTGCTGGGCGCCTTGGTGCATGCCTGTAAGACCAGCTACTTAGGAGGCTGAGGCAGGAGGATCATGAGATTGAAGCCAGAGGCAGTCTGCACAACTTAGCAAGACCCTGTCTCAAAAAGGAAAAATAAAAAGGGGTTGGGGAGGCAGTGCAGTGGTGGAGAACTCGTCCAGTACTGCAAAAACAAAACCATACTCTCTCTTGTGATGTTATACAATCTCCTCTAAGAGCCAGATGCTAGAAAAGCAAGAACATTCTACCCATCTTTTTTTGTTTGAAATTTATATTAGTGTAGGGCTTAATTTTTCCACCTCAAAATTTTCAAGTAACCAACAATTAGGAAACTTTTAACTCAAAAAAACAAACGTGTTATTCATAATAGGAAGCTTTTCAGTCTGTCTAAGCTATTTTGGTTTAAGATTTTGGAAGGATTGGTTTGGTAAAGTATCCGGTGCCTCATATTTATATAACAATTTAGCATTTTGAAACTATTTTACTCTTAATTATAAACAGTATTGCTCATGACAAGTGGAACAATCCAAAGATTTTAACCTTTAATCCCTATTATCTGCCTTTTCACACCTACTGTGGTAATACTGTTGTGTGACAGTCCTTGGCTCAATGTATTTTTCTCTTTTTTTTTTTTTTTTTTTGGTGGTACCGGGGGTTGAACCTAGGGCCTCGCGCCTGCATGCTTTGCAAGTGCTGGACCACTGAGCTGTGCCTCCAGCCCTTTTTGTTTTTTTTTTTTTTTTTACTTTTTGAGACAGGGTCTCGCCAAGTTAGGCAGACTGCCTCTGGTCTCGAACTTGCAATCGTCCTGAGCCCCTGGGATTACAGGCGTGCACCACCGCGCCCGGCTCCATGTATTTTTCAAATATATTTCATTGGGTCTTCCCAGCGACTTTTTGCAAGACCAATATAACTCTCATTTTATTGATGAGAAAGTTGAGGCTTAAACAGATCAGCTTCACAGCTGTGATCATCTGAATTGCATTGCAGCTGAGATTGGGACTCAGATCAAATGATTTCAGTATTTTTACTATAAACCGGTTTTATGTAAATTTGAAGCAGTATGGTATAAAAAGTTGGATTACTAGGGTTAGTCCTGTGTCAAAGGTAAATTTTTCATCTTTCTGAGTCATTTTCCTTATCTGTAAAATGGAGATAATACCTTCTATCTCCCAGGATTGAGGGGATTAAGTGAAATAATTTAAGTGCCTAAAAATAGGCAAAAAATGTTAGTTCCTGTTCTCTTTGATATTTGGAAATGCAGATTAAAAATATTTTTAAATGAACGAGTATTAATAGGATTAAAAATAACCTTTCCTAATGTGTTTAAATTGTGATTTTGTTCATAATCAGTTTTCAGATGTAATTTTATGGAGAGGAAGCGCTAACCTTTTTCAGTATGAGTATAGAAATTAAAATAGGGTAAACTCAGGGTCTTTCGAATACTAAAAGCTGTACTAACTTTTTTTTCTTTCTTTCTTTTTTTTTTTTTTTTGGTCAGGCAAAGAAATCAAATTAACCAGTGGAATTATATAGATGTGCCTTTCTCATAGGATACAGCCAGTGAACAGCAAAGAACAGTGAAACTGGTTTTGAAATTGAAGTTCCCTTTAGGTGAGGAAGGAACTTCCCAATTAAGTTTAGGGTCTTTGTTGGCCCAGTCTCAGGAATAGCGTCCCCCTGGAGGTCTGAGGCCAGGACAGCATAGCTGACGAAAGTACCCTGTTTAGTATTGGGGGGAAGATGTGTGGGCTGCTTTTCTTGAGGTGTGTGGCCTTCTGAGTTAATTGTAGAACAAGAAAGCTGGATTTTTTGGAGGAGAGGGTATTATTCCTCTTAGGATGAATAGATGTTCAGTTAATATTCCACCTAAACACAAATCCATTTTTGTAATTGGGATGGCTCTGAGGGAGAGTTGAAATTCATGTGGATGTCGAGAGAAATATTTTCAAAGGGATATAGCATTTTAGTCATTTTAGGACAATTTTCTTTTAGGACTATTGTCATAGCCCTTCTGGAAGACTTAATTTAAAAAAATTGTTTTACTTTTTTAGGATATACTTAGGGAAATTGCTAAATATAGTGTCTCAAGCTAGTCGTCTTCACATGAAGGAAAAACTATTTAAGTCTGACATCCTGAGAATTCCTATTTAGGATCGTATCCTCTCCCACGTTTTACTGCGTTCTGTGATTCTTAATTTAATTTTGGATTATTTTATGAAGTGTCTAATTGAAGTGATAATGCAGGAAAATGTGCTTGGCAAACTGGTCTAACCATGGGGTAGAGCACTGTCCTGGAAATGGTGGAATTGCATTGTCTTCCTGCATCAGAGCTGACTCACAGTTGCTTTGGGCTCCTGGTGTAACCCCTTTGAACTTCAGTTTAATTATTTTCACCTCTGAGAATACCATTTTCCCTTGATAAAATCATGAAGGTGAATTACTCTTTAATGACTTATTGCTCCTTTGAATATCAGAGACAGATTTATCAACAAAACGAATACATTTGGGAAGTAGGTTTTTCTGCTTTTTTCAAACTAGCTTTTAAAATTGTAAACAGCTGGGGATAGAGGCAAGTTTACATCTTTTTATGTGCTTAGCACTCTGGTTCTCAGTCTTTGCCGTAAACTTAGAGAGCTTTTAAAATATATCAATACCTGGGCCCCAGTCCCAAGAGATTCTAAATTAATTGGTTTAAGGTGGAATCCAGGCAGATGCGTTTTTAAAAGCTCCTAGGGAGAGTCTGATGTGCTGTCAAGGTTGAGAATCACTGGTTTAGCATTGTCCGTCTGTTGATTTAATTCATTAATTGAGACTTTGTCCTTTTCTCTCTGCTACTCAGAGCTCATTACCCAGCCCATTAACATTTCCTGCCCTCACTTCACCTCCTGATATTTCTGTGTCACTCTCTTAACTTTGCTGCCCCCTATGGCTAATCATCTGCCTTCTGAAGTGGGGGACGCTGTTAGATTCTGGAATTGTAGGGGTGATAGGATGATTCTGCCTATCAGATTTTGCTGTATTGTCGGAATTATAGCCCAGCTATTATCAGTTACTGCCAGGTGGTCAGTTTTCTCTGATTTTTAGAGCTGAGACTGAGTAGGCAAGTAAAATCGTGAGCATATGGTAGAAGTTTGCCTAGTTTAAATCCCATCCTTCCAGATAACATGTGATGACTGCAGCCACTTTGGAATTTAAAACTGATTACTTGTGTATGTTGTGCTTCTCGAAGATTGAGACCAAGTATTACTACTGGCTATGTCGAATAAACCGTATGGAACAAATGAACTTCCTAGCTTAACTATATTTTTAGTCATGCCTTATATTTATTTTGTATCAAGAAACACTTTTCAGCTAAGTGTTGTGGCACACGCTGTAATCCCAGCTACTTGGGAGGCTGAGGCAGGAGGATTGCCAGTTTGAGACCAGAGTCAGCCTATGCAATTTAGTGAGACCCTGTTGCATAATAATAATAAAAAAAAATACACAAAGGGCTGGGAGGGCAGCTCAGTGGTACATCTCTTGCTTAGCATGTGCAGATCCCTGGATTCAATCCCCACTACTGAAAAAAGATTTTTTCCTCTCCACAGTGTCTTTATGACCATCATTTTACTTAATCTCGACCAGGGCTTTTTATCAAACACAGAGCAGTGAGGACCCAGGGCTATTTTATTCCATGTCTTTGGCATTTCCGCTATCTGGTTTGGGTAATAGTTGTAGCTATTGATTAGTTTTGGATGAATATTCAATTATGTAGTGATGTCCTCTCTCCAGAATGAAAGGGTAATTTTGTGTGTGTGAAAGCAGACATCATTATCTGTTTCTTTTTTCCAAAACTCATTATGGTACGAGATATAATCTACGCATGATAAATGTGGTCATGTAGTGAGAATCATTGTTTTAATGAAGAAGTTACCTGTTGGTTGTCACCCACTGTCCATTGAGTGTGCTTTTTCCAGTGATGTTTGATGCCCTCTACTGCTAGATTCATTCTCTCCTGTTTTGCTTTATATTTTTATTTGTTTTTTATTGTAATTTACCATATTCCTACCTAGAACTGGTTCAAACTTATTTAAAGTAAATGAATTCTGGATTCTTAATAGTTTGATAGTAAGTAGTAAATGTAGTTTTAAAACAAAGGAGTTTGCTCCCATATTTTGCCAATGACTAGTGTGGATGGCTTGGGGTTTAGCTCAGTTGGTGGAGTGCTGCTCCACACCGTGAGGCCCCAGGTTCGATCCCCAGCACTGAAAGAACGGGAGAAAGATGTGGCAGTCCACTCCTAAAGTAATCCCAAAAGAATCAGCCATTGACAACCCTGTGAGGGTTGCTGTGAGTTGTACCTGACTCGATGGCACCTAACCACAAAAATGTGAGTGGCAATATTCATTGTTGCTAAGAAAGTTTATTGAATAAGGTTTGTGTGGGAAAGTAATACAGGGTTGACTCTCAGACGTAGACATGTGAATATTTAAAGTTGAATAAACAGAAATAGTTTATACACATTCCTAAATTCAAGATGCAATATTTATAACAGTGTCCTCCAGGAAGGTGAAAAGATTGAAAATGTATTACTACTTTTAGTGCTTTATTTTGTAACAAGGAAAGAGTTTTTCATGACAGGATTTATGCAAAATAGACTGTACTTGTCTGAGCAGGATAATTGACTAATAAGCAGTTCAAGACCATTTTATATGTATGTCTTTTTGAACTCTTCCTGAAAGAAGTTATGTATGTGGGGTTTTTGAGTGAGTAATGAAATCCCATAATTTTTATGCATATTCCCTAAAGAAGGCTACTGGTGGATTTTTTTTGTTTGTTTTTTAGTTTGCTGACTGATAGGTTCATGTGACAAAACTCCACAAGAACCAGTTTCTAACTCAGTTCCTGGAGGCAAAAAATTGCTTGGAACATGTTCCTACTGGAGTGGGGGTGCTCGGAACACTGCTGGGACCCTCCTGGGATCTGCCCAGTTGATCCTTCCAGTGCTGAGTGGGGCCTCAGAAGCCATTCCTGCCAGGCTGCTTTGGGAATTGATTTCACTTTTGTTGTGAATAAATAAAGTACTTGTCATTTCATCGGAGAAACCTTTAGGGAGGAAAATCCAGGGGCTTTGCTGTCTCAGGTTTTGCTTAGGTAACGAATAAACAGTATGGACCATGCTAAAGCGATCAAAGGCTCTGATCAAGAATCTTTTAATGATCAGGTTTAAAACTTACAGTTCAGGAATATCAGATCTTAAATAGAGCTTCAAAATTTGTATATTTTGAAACGCATAAAAGAAAAAATAATATGTTTTCTGTTTAATTAGTTTTGCCTTTGTTTCAGAAGGGTATTCTAGAATTGGAGTTATCAGAAGTCAAAGATTATGTGAACTCATTGTCATGTGGCTCTAAGGCGATAAAAGTCAAAAAGATGGGACGGGTTTGAATTTTGATTAGCAAACTGAATGGGATTTTAAAACAGCTTTTCAGGTAGACTTTCCTAAAGATAAACATCTGTTGAAATTTTAAGTAAATAAAACGCAACTTCTGTAGAAATATATATCTGACTTGATGAAGAAAAGTTTGCACCACTATTCTTCCTTTAATGGCCAGAGGAGAAAAAATTTGCCTGCTGTGAAATTAGATACATATTTTGCCATTAAAAATCAAGTACTTCATAAGACTGTCATACATATTAATTAAAATTCTTTTTTTCTTTCCTTTATCCTGTTCTGTAAAATATGCAAGGTGATGGATGTGTAAGCCAAACTGATTTAATAGTTGCATAATGGATATAGCAAATGACTTATTACTCTGTACTTCAACATTTATAAATAAAATTTTAAAAATCAAGTACTAACCTTTTCCCTCTTTGGTTTCTGTGGTGCTTAAGATTTAGATACCCCATGGTAGAGATTAAAACATTGCTCAGTCAAGTGACTAAAACAATAATGCTGTTTTGAAGTTGAGTTTAGGAGTGTGTAGTTGGTGAGGAGTACTGACTTATAGCCAGGCAGTCTCAGTTAGTGTATTAAGTGTTGTAATAAGACACGAGGGGGGTGTTTGAGACCCACCCTGGTTTTGGTAGGGGAGGTGAGAGACCACAGGAAGAAAGTTTCCTGCAAAAAGGAGTAGGTAAACAGACCTAAAAGACCAGAAGGTGTTAGGCCAAGGTAGAAGGGTCTGAGGTGCCTAAACAACAATCTATGTAGACCCGGCCATAATGAACACAGCCTATCTGGGGCATTCCCAGCAGTTCGTGTACAGTGCAATAGGGGACTGGCTGGCGAGAGACTGGAGTGACAGTTAGGGTCTGGGTCCTATCTGTGGTGCTCTGTTGAAGAGTGGGAGTAGGCACGCCCTGATGGTCATGGAGGCAAGAGTAACACTCGGTCAGATGCTGTCATGGTAGTCCAGACGAGATGAAGGTGGCCTTGTCTGAGGAGGAGCAGGGTGGTATCACAGGCAAGGGTCAACGATGATGCAGTTCTGACTTGGGAACCTAGGTACGTGGTTGTTAGGTGCTGTCCAGTCATGTCCGACTCATAGCAACCCTCACAGGGTTTTCAGTGGTTGACTGGTTTAGGATTGCCTTGGGAGTGGACTGCCATGTCCAGCTCCCATTTTTGTGGTGCTGGGAATCGAGCTCGGGACTTCAGAGACTGCAGAGTCGTGCTTTACCTACTGAGCTAAATCCCAGCCAGGTGCATGATAGCCCTCCCTTTCCCCTAAAGAAAAAAGAAAACTGCTATGTAACTGAGGGCTGGGATTTAGCTCAGTGGGTAGAGCGCTGTGCTGCAGTCTCTGAGGCCCTGAGTTCAATTCCCAGCACCGCAAAAATGGGAGAAGGACCTGGCAATCCACTCCCAAGACAATCCCGAAGCACTCAGCCATTGAAAACCCTATGAGGGTCGCTATGAGTCGGATACTGACTCGACGGCACCTAACAATAACATGTAACTGAGGCTGGCTTCAAACTGGCAATCCTCCTGTCTCAGCCTCCTGAGTTCTAGATTGAGGAGTGAGCTGCTGCACCTAGTAATAGCAGTTTGCAGAAAGGGTAAAAGGGAGGGATATCAGATTTGTAGAGAGAAAATAATGATTCTTTGTGGGACAGGTTCCCAAGTGCCTATGGGAAATCAAAGTAAAACTGCCTTGTAGAAAGTTAGTTAGGTCTAGAGTGTTGGGAATCTTTAGCTTATAGGTGGCTTTTGAAGCAATGGAAATTGAAGCAGCTGCCCAGTGGAAATATATAGTATAAGTGGTCAAGGAATATGAACATTTAGATGATGGCCAAAGGAAGATGATCAACAAAGAGACGAGATACTGCGCGTGAAGGTCAGGCGGTCAAGGGAAGAGTGTCTTGAAAACTGGGGAATGGATGGAGGAAGTAGCAATTCCGAGAAATGGACAAGTCAAATGGTCCTGAAAGCGTCTGTGGGTTCGGTGGTCCGCAGGCGGCACCGGTGACTTGCTAGGCATCTCAGAGGATTGATAGACTTGAAGTGGGGAAGGTATCTATAGGGTGAAGAGTGGCTGGAAATTGTGTAAGCTGAGTCAGTAAGTATGGCCTGCTCTTTCAGGAGGTGTGGCAATTAAAAAAATACATTGTATCTGCTGAGTGCAGAATGGGTTGTAGCAGAACAAGATCTTTAAAAGGGAGAGCATTTAGGGGATTATTTTAATAGGCTACTTAATACAGGATGTGGCTTGACCTGGGGTGGTTGGAGTAGAGATGGAGATAAATTTACTTGAGATGTATTTTGGGGAGGACTGGTTAATGGATTGTTTGGTGCTGGGGCAGATGGAACGGGAAAGGTGGCGTCAACGATGGTTCCCACATGTGTTTCAGCTGGAACACCTGATGCATAGGGGTGTATGTACCCCCGCTGAGGAGGTGTGTGGTAGAGAAGGAACCAGGTGCAGAGGGAAAAACCAGAGTTTTATTTTGGAAACTTTAAATTTGAGATAACCTTTTGGAAATGTTGTTACAATATCAAATCGATCTTTGGATGTGTGAGTCCCTTGTCCATTTGGTAATATCTATGACTTCTAGAAATAATTGCATCCTTTATTTTAGTGGTCTGGCAAGACTTTGAAGTTTGTGTGTGAAGGAGACACTCATAGTCTGATTTATTGGCCACTTGCTCTTCTGGCCACATTGGGCCTATTTGTTCCCCTCAATGAAATATCTCCTGTGCACACCCAGTGGCAAGGTGTCCTTGGTACGTGCACAGGGGAGGTGCTGAAATGTATTGGGAGAAGTACACAAGTAGAGTTACTTACTTAATTGCCTGCCTGCGGATGTACACAGCATTTAGGGAGTCAGTGCTTTTTTAGTATTTATTGAGTGAAATAATAGAGCAGAAGCTATTAAATTGGCATATAGAAAAAGATCATTTTATGTCATGCACCAATTGACAGTTTTATAGTGATTTATAACTGGGTGATGTTTACATACAGTGTCAAAGTTCTTAACATTTTGTAGATGAAGAAACTAAAATCAAAGTAGATAATTCTGGGGAAGGTCATTTGTAGTTTGATCTTCTCATTGGTTATTAATTCCTCCTCCTCTAAACTGAAGATAGGTGTGGACTATGTTAAAACACAATTCAGCGCTTCATCTCCTAAGTATGTAGAAGATGCTGTTGTTTGGTGCTGTCAAGTCGGGTCCAACCCAGAGCAACCCTGTTACGGTTCTCAATGGCGGATTGTTTCAGGAGGGGCTGCCAGGTCCTTCTCCCAGTTTTGCAGGGCTGGGGATCAAACCCAGGGCTTCAGAAAACGCAGAGAAGCATTGTACCAACTGAGCTACACCCCAGCCCATGCAAAAGATAAATATTTGTAATTGAGAGCCTTACCAAGAGAGACTGATTTTAGGTACTAGGCAAGCGGGCCATTATTGAACATAGGTTTTTCTAAAAAACGTTTCAAGCAGAGGCCCTTTATTTCTCTGATATTCTGATTCTTCTGATATAAAGAAAAAACTTCACTGATCATCTTAGTGGTCTCTTAGTACTGTCTCCCCCTCCCTTAAGTAACCTAAGGTTTTTTTCTCAAGAAAAATTTTGAGGAAATTTGTTTTATGAGTACTGAGAAAGAGGATGAAGTGAATTGTTAATCGTACAGCACCTTTGTGTCACAGCTAGATTTATCATTTAGAGTTGCCACCCACTCAAAGTTATAATGATCTGTAATTAGGAGCCCAGCACCACAAAAAACGGAAGAAAGATGTGGCAATCCACTCTAGAGGCAATCCCGCAACAATCAGCCATTGAAAACCCTATAAGGGGCCTCTATGAGTCACATACGACTCCATGGCACCCAGCAACATAATTAGAAGCTCAAGTAAACTATTATAGATTATCAAGAACCGATTAGATTTGCCAGGTGAGGCACACCTGTAAGCCCAGCACCTTGGGAGGTGGAGGCAGGAGGATCACAGGTTTGAGGCCAGAGGCAGCCTGAAAACTTAGGAAATTTGTTTTATGAGTACTGAGACTCTGACGCAAAATAAAGGGGCTGGGATTGCGGCTCATTGGCAGATCACTTGCCCAGGGTTCAACCCCTCAGTACCCCCAAACCCCCACCAAAAAAAAAAAAAAAAAACAAGCACCACAATCAGACTCTGTCTTTGGCTGTCATTTGGAAATGCTGTGTGTATGTCACTCCCCGTCAGCATAAGGCTTTGAAAAGTTTTCTTACATTGTGTCCACACTGGCATAGCATTGTCCTGATCATTTTTTTCCCCTTAATTTGAGAGTGAAATAAATTTGGGCAAGATAACAAGAGACTTGTATACAAATATCAGTTGGGACTGGGTGCTGTGGTGCCTACCTGTAATCCCAGCAACCTGAGAGGTTGAGGCAGGAGATTTGTGAATGAGAGGCCAGAGGCAGCCTGTGCAGCCTAGCAAGATCCTCCCTCAAAAATATAAAAAAGGGGTGGGGAGTGCAGGTCAGTGATAGAGTACTTGCCTAGTATGTGTGAAACCCTGGGTTCAACCCCACAAATACCACAAAAACAAACAGCAATAGCTAATTCGTGTATCACATCTATCCCTTTACTGATTTTATTCTCCTAAAAGCTCCAGAGGAGATGAAATTAGAAAATTATACCTCATCTCCTCAAGCAACTTTGTAGATGCATTTGAGCTTCCAGTGAATGAACGAGCGGTAACTTTCAATCCAAAGTGGAGCTAACATAACAAGTGTGAAAATGAAATGCTTTTAAGGTACATTTATTTCCTGTAGTCATATTTCTTTCACAGGAAATTTTGATCATTCATGTAGGAAAGGTAAAAATAACCGAGTTTTTCCCTAGCCACCAGATATCCAGGAACTGTTTTTAGTACTTTATGTTAATACCCTTGCTTTTAATTTGGATCACCTGATACCATACGTCTTTTAAAGAACTTTTTAAGATCTAGAGAAGTAGCATCCAGGATATAATACTTGCTGGGAGTCCTAAGTGAGTCTCAGTTTTCCTAGTTTCTAAAATAAACTCAGTTAAAGAATATGCAATGAGAAATGTCTTATTCTTAGCTACCTTATTTCTATTACAATGGCTTTATTATTATTATTATTTTTGTAAAAACTTAACAGACTTAAAAACAATGCAGAAGGGTTAGGGATATAGCTCAGTGGTAGAGCCTTTGCCTGCCGTGTAGGAAGCTCTGGGCTCAGTCCTCAGCATTACAAAAACAAAAAACCCAAAAGATTATATTACAAAGGTAGAAAATAAAAGTCCTCATCTAGGGGAAACTTCTCAAATTTTCAAATGTCTCCCCATATTTTCATGTTAGTGTAGTCATACAACGTATAGTACCCTGCCCTCTGACCCAATAAAGTTTTTGTTTCTGGAAATAATGCATTTGAAGTCTTGCTTATGAATTCCTTAGGAATTTAGCTCAGTTGGTAGAGTGCTGCGCTGCAGTCTCTGAGGTCCCAAGTTCAATTCCCAGCACCGCAAAAATGGGAGAAGGGCCTGGCAATCCACTCCCAAGGCAATCCCGAAACAGCCATTGAAAACCCTATGAGGGTCGCTATGAGTCGGATACCAACTCAATGGTACCTAACAACAACAATTTCTAAACATACTATCTCTAAGATTTAATTTTAGGGAAGTCACACATAGATCTTTCAGAAAATACAACTAAAGGAATGCACCATCTTCCCAGAAAATATATACAAGATTTTGTGTGTAATTTCAGGGTTCTTAGATTTCTAGCAGTTGCCACCCTGAAGCCCATCTGTGGTGGTGGTAGAGGGAAGAGGAGTGTCTGTTGAACCTAGGTCCCACTGTAGAGACTTGAACACCTGGTTGAAGGAGATACTTTTCTTCACATAGTAACAATTCCTTAAACGTTAAGGATTGGAGTTGGTATAAGATAAAACTTCATCATGCCATTAATTTGGAACTAGCTATAGCCCTCCACTCTATCTGTAGAGATCTACTTAATATTTCTTGTTCCTGAAAAGTCCCAAACAAGAAGGAAAGATGCTTTAAAACTCATTTTGTGGAGTAGCGGGTTTCATATTTATGTGAATTTAAGGAGATGACAGAAGTCTTCAATTTATTCCCCTACGAGACTGCAGCATTTTTCTTGCTCTGGTCCACATCCGAGGAACGTGTGTAACATGCCCACAGCTCATCTTCAGTTCATTGCTCTTTCTGCTTTATCAGAAGTGTTTTTCGAGTGTAAAAGGTAACGTACAATTAAATTTTTTTTAATAAAAATTAATTAGTATAGGCTGGGGATGTAGCTCAGTGGTAGGCCACTTGCCTAGCATGCCCAAGGCCTTGAGTTCGATGTCTAGCACCGCCAGAAAAAGAAAATTTTGAGTGTATTTTAACCCTTCTATGATGGAATATGGGAGAAGGACCTGGCAATCCACTCCCAAGGCCATTCCGAAACAGTCAGCCATTGAAAACCCTATGAGGGTCGCTATGAGTTGGATACCGACTCGACAGCACCTAACAACAACAACAAATGCATGGAAATAATGATGCTCTTGAAAATATTAGGTAGCAGTCTAGGGGTTTTCTTCATACACATTTGTGTATGAAAACATCAAATTGGTAGTGTGCCTGTGGATGTGTTGAAATTTCCTAAAATGTGATGCCTGCAATTTTTTCTCACCATGTTCTGTTTTTTTTTTTTTTTTTTTTTTTACCATTTTTCAATTTTCATGAGATCACAGAACCATAACTAAATCATATTGAGTCACAATGCTGTGAGTCATTTGTTAATAAATATTTCCATTGTTACTTTATAATAGCCTGATCTCTAAAGTTTCAAATAAAAGCTGATTTTAGATTCTTAGTTACTAATGTTCTAGGGGTATTGCCAAAAAAAGCTACATGTCCTATATTCTGTGCCAGTTTCTTAAATTAGAATCTTGGATTGCATCCTCAGCATGTTACTGTGGTGGCATTGCTGGGTTGCTATGATACAGTGCTTGCTCTATAATTTGTGGCATGAATCCTATATGAGATCTTACTTTAGATTTCAAATATATGAGCAGCAGTAATTGGGGATATGTTCTATAAAACTATTTGTTACAAATGATACCTGCTCTCTCAAATATTTATCTTTAATTGCAGAGGATTAACAAATGAGCGACTTGAAATAACTTGATTATCCCTATGAAGTTAATCATGTTGCCTGTAACGAAGATGGGCAAGAAGGGAAAGGCTTTGTCGTATTTATATTAAAGTTTCAGTGTGCTTCTAGTTGGTATTTGCTGTCTTGAGAGATGAATACGGACTACATTTTCTGGTAAGATGCATTAGTAAGATGCTTAAGATAATACCAGAAAAACCTTATTACAGGGAAAAATTCCAGGTAATCTTACTGTACAAATTTTAAGTTCAGTGAACTGTTCTTAAAACCAACCCTACATAGTCATATTAATGAATAAATTTTTCTTTCTCGTGTTGGTTTGGGGGTTCTCATTTACATGTCCTTTTAACATTTTTTACCAATTATGGTATTACTAAACAATAAAATGAGGGGATTTAAAACACATTTGTGGTGGGCTGCAGATTATATGATTATTGATCAATGATATTACCACAGTTGTTCTTTAAATTTTTGCTGTATTTCAGCACTGTCTCGGGTTTTTGATGTGAGAGTGACCAGGACTGGACCACATTTTCAAAACAGCTTTATTAAGTTATAATTCATATACCATACAATCCACCTACCTGCACTATACAATTCAATAGTTTTTAGTATATTCAGATTTGTAGAACCACCATTGTCAGTTTTAGAATCACTTCAGAAAGAAATCCAATCCCTTGAACACTCACCCTCTGACCCATTCGAGTCTCCTCTTTCCTCAGTTCTAAGCAACCTCTGATCTACTTTCTGTTTCTACGGTATGATTTTCCTAATGGAGACATTTCATACGAATGGAATCATATAATATAACACGAGGTCTTTATGACCAGCTCCTTTCACTTAATATAATGTTTTCAAGGTTCATCCATAGCATCTGTCAGTACTTCAGTCCTTTGTATAGCTATAAAATTCTATTATATTGCTATATACAATACAGTATCACCTGTATCCATTAACCGCTTCGTAGACATTTGGGTTGTCTCTGCCTTTTGGTCGTTATGAACATTGCTGCTATAAATATTCGTGTACAAGCGTTTGTGTGAATGCTCTCATTTCTCTTGAATGTATACACGGGAGTGGAATCTCTAGGTCGTATCATTTTGGATTTTATTGCTTGAGGAACTGCTTTACTGTTTTCCCCAACAGCTGCACCATTTGACACTCCCACCTGTGGAGTAGGGGTTGTGACCGGACCACACCTGTCCCAATGCAAGGCTCCTTATTCTCATGCTTTGATCACACCCATCTTAATGGGTGTGAAATAGCGTCTCCTTGTGGTTATGACTTGCATTTCCCCAATGGCTAATGATTTGGAGCATCTTTTAAATGTGCCTGTTGGCTGGCTGTACATCTTCCCTGGAGAAGCCGCTCTTCGATCTTTGACACATGGGGCTGAGGAGGGGGCGGGGCACGTGCCGGGGATCAAACCCAGGGCTACAGCCACCGCCCAGCCCATTATTGGAGTTACAGTGTCTGTCTGTCTGAGTTAAGTTGTAAGAATTCTTTATATATTTTTGGTGCAAGTAGTTTTGGTTTTTCACTTTCTTGGTGCTGTCATTTGAAGCACAAGCTTTTTAAAAGTCGTAATTGTCTCCCTCTGTCCCCTTCTGTCTCCCCTTTTCGCAGTACTAGGGCTTTGACTCAGGACCTGTACCTGCCCTGCAGGTGCTCTACTGCGGGGCCATACCCCAGCCCTTGTCTTTCTTCTTTCTCACTGTTGATGCTTTTGGTGTCAGATCTGACAGCCGTTTCAGAAATGTGAGGCCATGATGGTTTAGGCTTAACCCTGTGTTCACCTAAGAATTTTAGGATTTTAACCCTTATATGTAGATCTTTGGCCATTTTGATTAATTTTTTATAGGATATGATGTGAGAGTCCAAATTTATTTTTATTTTATTTTTTTTCTTGTGGTACCTGGTTGAACCTAGGGCCTTGCCTCCCTTCTGCTGAGGTTGTGGGTGTGCACCACTGTACCTGGCTGAATCTTCTTTTTCTTTGCTGATCTTCTGCCTCATTGTTCCATCTGTTACTGAAAGTAGGCATTGCAGCCACCAGCTATTATGCTGACTTGTCTATTTCTGCCTTTATTTCTGTTGGTTTTTTACTGCATGTATTTTGGTGCTGTTAGTAAATGCAAATGTGTTTATAATTGTTACAGATTCATGATGGATTGACTCTTCTACATCATAAAATGGCCTTACTTATCTCTAACAACATTTCTTTCTGAGTTAGTCAGTTTTGTCAGTATTAGTGTTTGCCGCTACCACTTTCTTGAAGTTACTTGCATGTGATATCATTTTCTGTCATTTTGCTTTCAGTGTCTTTATATCTTTAAATTGTGTCTTGTGGGGACAGCAAATAGTTCGCTCATTAGAAGAAAATGCATGGCGGGTGCATGTCTGTAATCCCAGCAAGTCATGGAGGCCAGGAGGATCACGAGTTTGAGGTCAGAGGTAGCCTGCTCGACTTAGACCCTGTCTCAAAATAAAAAGAGGGCGGAGAGTGAAGCTCAGTATCAGAGCATTTGCTAGCATGTGCAGCACCTTAGGTCAACTGCCAGGACTGAAAACAAAATCTAGTCTGATGATCTCCGCTTTTGAATGGTTCATTTAATTCATTCCCATTGAATGTCATAATTGACACAGTTGGGCTTATGCCTGCCAGTTTTTTTGTACTTTGTATCTTTCTATATACCTCATATCTTTTTTGTTCTGTATTCCTTATTTATTTCTTTCAGAACTAAGCAAATATTTTCTAATTCAGCATTTAAATTTAATGATTTTTTTTTCACTTTTTCTTGAAGTTTTTTTTTTTTTTCCCTGTGGTTGCTCTTTGGTTTATCAAATACTTTCTAATTTATTAAAATCAGTTTCAAATTTATACTGGCTTAGTTCCAGTGAGATCCCGAATCATTCTTCGAATATGCCTTTATTTCCTTTTGTAATATTATTGTTATAAGTTGTATCAATTAATGCTACAATCCTAGTAATACATTGTTATGATTTTGTTACCTTATTATCAGTAGTTATTTCTTCAGCCCTGCACCTCCTTTGTGCTATTATTAGCATGTATATTACAAATATGTTACATTCCTATATATAAATAGTCCAACAGTACATTACAAAGGTACTGCTTTATGCAATGGTCTTTAAGTCAGTTAAGAAAGAAAAATGCATTTATAATGTCTGTTGCTAGGCACTGTCCAGTGGGGTCCATGCACATGATCTTTTTATGTTTGAGCCCATTGTTGCAGTCCTTGTATTTCTTCTCATTTTGAGTCTTGCCAACATCAGCAACTGGGAGTCCCAGAGGCTTTACTCCATTCTCACCATTAAGGTCCACTGTACTTTGAGGAGGCCACTCTTCCCCAGTTGTTTATTGAATGTGTTCCAGCCAGGGGGTGGGTGGTGGGCTCATTTTCCGGCACTATATGTAACAGTGCTTCTCTGCTATTCATAGGGTTTTCAATGGCTAATTATTTTAGAAGTGGGCTGTCGGGTGCTTCTCCCTAGTCTTACTCTGGAAGCTCTGCTGAAACCTGTCTGCTATGGGCGGCCATGCTGTTATCTGAAGTACCAGTGACATAGCTTTCAGCATCACAGCAACAAGCGAGCTCCTACGGCACGAGAAGCTGACAGACACATCGGGGATAATGTCTTGTCACATAATTACCTTTACCAGTGTTCTTTGCTTTTTGTTAGATACACATTGTCTGTGGTCACGCTTTTCCTCTGAAAAGTTCCTTTAATGTTTTATGAAAATAGGCGAAGTATAAGTTCACTCAATTTTTTTAAAATCTGAGAATGTTTTTATTTTGAGCTCATTTTTTAAAGATGTAAAGATATACTGTTGGATATAGGATTTTTGGTTGACAATTTTTTCTTTGAGCACTTTGAATGTGATATTATGTATTCTGGCCTATGTTGTCTTTGTGGAGAAGTTAACTGTTAATCTTAGCTCTTATAAATGACTAGCTGTTCTTATCTTGCAGTTTTCAAGATTTTCTACTTGTGTTTGACTTTTAGCACTTTTATGATAGTGAGTGTGTGGAGCTCCTTGATTATCCTTAGTTTGAGCTTCTTGGATATATTGTTGTTGTTAAGTGCCTTCGAGTTGTGTTCGACTCAGCAACCCTCATAGGGTTTTCAGTGGCTGATTTTTTCGGGATTAACTCCAGAATGGATTGCCACATCCTTCTGTCTTGGATATGTTGTTGTTGTTGTTGTTGTTGTTGTTGTTAGGTGCTGTCGAGTCGGTATCCCACTCATAGTGACCCTGCGTACAACAGGAGAAACACTATTGTCAGTGCTTCTCTGCTGTTGATAGGGTTTTCAATGGTGGATTGATTTTTGGGAGTGGGTTGCCGGGTCCTTCTTCCAAGCCTACAGCACCTGGTGTTCCCAGGCGGTCTTCCATCCAAATACTAACCAGGCCCGACCCTGCTTAGCTTCTGAGATCTGACAGGATCGGATGCCACAGGGCTGTGGCTGCAGGCTTGGATATATTAGGTTAGAATTATTCGGTACATTTGGGGAGTTTTTAGTCATCATTTCTTGACATTTTTTCCTCCTCCTCCTCCTCTCTCTCTCCTTCTGGTACCTCTGGTATGTGTACACTGGTGCACTTGACAGGGTGTCTGCAGGTCTCTGAAGCTCTGCCCATTTTTCTTCACCTTTTTTTCTTTCCATCCTTTAGATTACATGATTGTTACTGATGTGTCTTCAAGTCTCCTAATTTTCTCTAAGCCAGTTCACATCTGATGAGTCCTTTCACAAGCAGTTTCCCCTGTGTCCCCCCACCCCTGGCCTATGCTTTTCCTGTTTTGTTTTTGTTTTTGTTTTTGTTTGGTGGTGGTTTGGGGTACACGCAGGCATATTTTGTAAACTGGGGACTTTAAATAATATATGAGAGCAGCTTTGGGTATTCCCACCGCTGGGGGCTTGTTATTGTTGCTTGTTCTTTTAGTGCCTGGATGAGATTCCTCCCCCCACACTGTGGTAAGCCTCTGATGTTCCTCAGAGACACAGCTTTGGTGGTGCCCACGTCACCCTGGGCCGATGGCAGGCTTTGTCTTTTCCTGATCATAGTCCCAGCTGTTAAGTTCCACCGGTTTCCAGCTCACTGCTCAATTGTTTTCAACAATGCTCTGGGGCACAGATTATTCTCCAGACTAATCCAATCAAATTCAGGCTTTGAAGGCGCAGTTTTCAAGGTCAGCATTTGATACTTGTTCTGACACCAGGAGGGCTCCTCCACACTGTTCCTTTTCCTGGATCTTTCCTGAAAACAAGTTGAAGTTGACCTCCAGTTCAGCCTGTGTCTTTGTCTTTTAAGACCTGGGGAGTGGAACCCAGGCCCTTGCACGTGCTAGGTGGACTCTACCGCTGAGCTGCACATTCCTCCTGTTTTGAGATGGGGTCTTGCTCAGTGGCACTGGTTGCCTCTGGACTTGAATTTGCCGTCCTCTTGCATCCCAAGTCACTGAGATTACAGGCCCTGCAACACAGTTCCCGCCACAGTTCCCTCTGCTATTTTTTTTTTTTTCAAATTTAAAACATTTTTTATTGTGGTTTAATATACATAACAAAGTTTATCATGGTAAACATATTTAAATATACAGTTCAGTGCCACTAAGTACATTCAAGCTATGCAATGCTCACCATCATTCCTTTCTGGAATTTTTCCATCTTCCCCAATTGAAACTTTGTACCCATTAAGCAGTGACTCCCTAGGCCCTCTTCCCCCCAGGCTCTCATCATGACCATTCTGTTTTCTGTATCTATGAATCTGACACTTTGGGTGCTTTTTGCATCTATTTTATTTAGATAATTCAGTCATTAATGAGAGAAGCAAAGAAGACATAACAATCAAGCTGTTTTTTAAAGCCATTTGAACCTACGTGGATTTTTGGATCAACAGAGTTTCTAAGATACTTTTCTATCAGAAGAAAAAGGAAGTTCAGATTAAGCCCTTAGATAGCAGGTATTGTTCATTCTACCTCGTTAAAAGACTTACTACTGCTATCTTTGCCTCACACAGTGCTCCTAACATCACAGTTACTTGTGAGATTAGTGGGCAAGTGACATTAGTGACGGCAGCCTATGTGGTTCAGTAACCACGGTCTCACGCACTGAAGAGATACCCCTCTTCCTCATTCCTCTCCTCTCCTGCTGTTTTTGAGAGCACCCTTTGCTGTCTTGGAGAGCACCCTTAGGCTTGAACTTTCTCAGGCTCTGTTGCACATGAAGTCAGTTACTTTGGGGAAAGACAAGGTGCTGACCTGTATGGGAGGGACGGGGCTGTAGGCTGAGTGCTTTTTGCCTTTCCAGAAAGGGTCAGAGCTCAGGTCATAGGGTCGCAGCATTCTCAGTGGTGCTGCCCAAAAGGCAGGATCTGTCCCATGAGTGGAGGGTGGGCACAAGATGGGAGCTCTCACTTCTCACTACGCTTGCCTGGGCTTTAGCCTCAGCAACCGATAGCTGTGGACCAAGAGAGAAATGTGCGTGTCAGTGCTCCTCACCTGCAGAAAGCTGTTGGGGATCCTGAGGGGGAGGGTCCTCGCTCCAGCACCTGATGGGCGCGCCTGCCCAGCTGAGCCGAGGGGAGGGTCTGTCTCGCTTCCAGTCCCTCGGCCTCGTTGTTCCCACTGAATGTTCGAAGGCACTCGGGGCCAGATGTTTCCTCCTCTGCTCTTTGTCCTTGGGACTGTTTCCAGAGGCTGTAAGAGGCTGTTTCAACATTAACTTTTGGTTGGGGATCCAGCTCCGTGGTACAGCACTCACCTAGCATGCACAAGGCCCTGTGTGTGATCCCTTGTACCACCAAAAAAAAATTTTTTTTAAATTAAGCTTTCATTTGTTTCCCTGGGAAGTGGGGCTGGGGAGCTCCTTTCCTTGTCTTGCTGGAAGTTTGCCTCTTATAGGATGATAATTTTAACTTATTTTATAGTAATAAGTAGTACCTTACCCTTATGGAGGACTTTATAGCTTCTAGGTACAAAATCATGTAAATAAATCTGAAATCTTAGAGTAAATGAGAAGATTCCTTGGAAATAAACAACTTTTTAAAAATGACACAAGACAAACCATAAACCAAGCCAGGTGCTCTGGTACACACCCGTAATCCCAGTGATTTGGGAGGCTGAGATAGGATTGTGAGTTCTAGGCCGAGAGGCAGCCCGTGTAGCTTAGGCTCTCACCTCAAAATGAAAAAATAAACATTTTTTTAAAAGGAGCTGGAGTGCAGCTCAGTGGTAGAGTGCATGCTTAGCATGCACAAGGCTCTGGGTGCATTCCCCTAGTACTGGGGAAGAAACTACAATAGGTATCTGTCCAATTGAATCTTAATCAGGAACCCTGATAATCAGACTACCCGAAAATTACCAGTGTCTCTTACAAACATAGATTTAAAAGTCTTACACAGTATATTAACAAAGTGAATTCCCAAATATATAAATAAGATGATACATCATGATCATGTGGGATTTATGCCAGGAATGCAAAGCTGGTTTTACATTATGAAGTAACTCACCACATAAATAGAATAAAGGAGGAAAAAATCATATCACTTTAATACAGAGCAATAGCAAGTTCCTTTTCTATTCAGCTCCCTTCTCTTTAGTACATTCCGTGCAAATCCCAGCTGCTTTTGTAGCTCTGATCTCAGTGTAGCTCAGTAATGCCACTTGTTCTTTTGGGGCTTGTCTTTCCTGTACTTCCTCTGTCCAGAAAGTGCTACCACATGGCTGATGTGATTGTGGGACTCACTGTGTTTCCCTGCTCTCAGGATCCCAGTTCTGGATTGCTTGTTTTCCAGTCCAGTTGCACTTCTTCTAGGACGTATCTGTTGGTTAATTGGCAGTCCATGGTATATTCAGTATTCATCTCCAGCACCATAATTCAAAAGCATCAATTCTTCTGTCTCCCTTATTCATTGCCCAGCTTTCACAACCATATGATGCAACTAAAAGTACTGAGGCATGAGTCAGGTGCACCTTTGTCTTCAGTGTGACATCTTTGCTTTTCGGCACTTTAAAGAGGTCTTTTGCAACAGTTTTTCCCAGCAGAATGCATCTTTTGATTTCCTGACTGCTGTTTCCGTGGGTGTTGATTGTAGAACCAAGTAAAGCAAAATCATGTACAACCTCAGTCTTCATTTATCATGAAGTTGCCTACTGACCCAGTTGTAGGGATTTTTATTTTGCTGATCTACATTTTTAAAACTATTGGAACTGAGTTAGCTTCTAAATGTATGACACCTATTTCCTCAATCGTTATAATGGAGTTATATAATCATAAAGATGTAATATAGGTATTTTATTGTTAGGTGTTGTCCAGTGGGGTCTGACTCATAGCAACTCTCATGGGGCTTTCAATGGCTGATTGTTTCAAAATTGTTCGAGAGTGGATTGCTTTGTCCTCCCATTTTTGCAGTGCTGGGGAATTAAACCCAGAGCCTCAGAGTGCAGAGCGGCACTCAACCCACTGAGCTAAATATCCCATATTGTCTGTTATAAGAAAGATGGAATAAAGGTTATAGAATAAAGGTATAGATATCTTTGGAAATAAAGCTAGTGAGTAACTGACAGAACTATGGGGATTTCCTGTGCAGTCTAAGTTGAAGGATTCTTACATTGAATGAGTCACCATGTTCTCTAGTGTATAATGTATAAGCAGGTTGATAAGCTTAGCTCAATTAGGAAGGTTCCAAAAAGCAGAGGTGTCATCTAGTTTTTCAAACTAAATTTCAATATTAAGCACACATCTATTAAACAAAATCAACTAGGTACCAGTAGTAGAAGACACCACTTATTAATTGAAATTGAATTCATGTAACTATTTTAACTATTGGGATAGAAACTCCAGAGGATTTAAGAAAAGGGCCATGTACAATACAAGTGACTTCGCGGAGAATGAGTGGATTCTGCTTAGAACGACGGGTCATTTAGGGATGAACTTCGGGAGTACACAAGCTGCTAGTTACACGTCGTCTGTATTTCAGATGAGGCCTCGTTCTCATCCCCCAAAGAATGAAATTTAATTCTGGGCCAAATGTAACTGTTTAATGTATTACTTGGTATTGAAAAACAGCTGCAAATGTAATGGTCTTTTTTAAAAAGGCTATGTCAAGATGTGGGAGAAGGGCCTGGCAATCCACTCCCAAGGCAATCCTGAAACAGCCATTGAAAACCCTGTGAGGGTCGCTATGAGTCGGATACCGACTCGACGGCACACAACAACAACAACATGTCAAGATGTTCCTGTTTCAGAACAGTTCCACAAAAAGTGACTGAGTCAAAACCTTTTATCGAAGTAGTAGTCAGCAGTGTTACGTACTCTTGGTATTACGTGGATGCTGAATGCCAGCCTTAGGCCTGCAGACCTCAACCTTCATGTAGCAGAGGACCCATAATGATTCTGGAACAGAGAATGCTATACCTAGTTTTGTAAATGTAGCACTGGCTTACAAGAAATTTTTACTGGCATAGCTACAAATGAGCTACAGAAAACTCAAGATTTATTTAGAATCTTCATATTTTTCCTTCAAAAGTAACGTAAATTATACCATTCTTTATACTATGTTCACATTTTTGCTGCCCAATGAAGATGGGGCTGTATTTGTATATTGACAGGGTGTGAGTGGGCTTAGGATGTCTGATCCACTACACATAAGTAGTACCGTGTCTAAGTCAGCTTTCTAAGGATAACAACTTATGCAGAGTTGTGCAATCCTCTCAGTAGCTCCCTGCCCCAGACAGTTTAAAAAGCCTAGGCACCCTTGGCTGGTTGATGATCTTCATGAAGGTTCTTATTGCCTGTACCTCTGTGTAGAGTAGGCTCTGGTTTTGAATGAAGGAATAGTGGAATGGATCTCTGCATATAATGAGCTAAGTATCAGCATTGAGCTGTGTGAGTTTAAAAATTTAATCTCAGTAAAGAAACGTAGACAATGGAGCTAATTGAAAGTCCCTGCGTACAGATTTGAAAGTTCAAATTTAAAATTGTTTTAATGTTGGAAACCAAAAATGTAATGCATTTGTTAGAATCAATACAATATTCCCATACTTTTGTAGTAAGTAAAAGGTAAACAATAACTATTGAGTGCCTACCATGTGCCCCATGAGACTGCTAGACACAAAAAAGATAGCGATAATTAATAATGAACACTTGGTTCCTGCTTGCTGGGGCCTCGTGGATGAGGAATGTTAGGTATGTAAATACAGCTGCCAGTACAGCGCAGTGAACACTGCAGGAGAGCTATGTACCTAAAATATTTTTGGGCAAAAGTGGATTGACCTACCAGTTTAGCTTCAGTGCCATAAGGAAAACCACTGAGAAGAAAGGCTTGGATTCCAGGTGTGTTAGACAGAGTCGGTCACATCACATGGTTGATTGTGGGCAGTGAGGTCAGTGTAGCTCCCTTTATGACAGCGTAAGGTGGATGAATTGATCATGGATTCCTGAGAGAAGCTTTATGTACGTGAATTACTCTCCAGGGTTAGCACGTGGAGATAGCTTTTGAGCTGATTATTTCTGAGTTTTTCTCTGCTTTTATTTGTAGATGCCACTTCAAACGAGCAGCAGGAGCTTTTCTGTCAGAAGCTGCAGCAGTGTTGCATACTGTTTGATTTCATGGACTCTGTCTCAGACTTGAAGAGCAAAGAAATCAAAAGAGCAACGCTGAATGAACTGGTTGAGTATGTTTCAACTAATCGTGGTGTAATTGTTGAATCTGCGTATTCCGATATAGTAAAAATGGTAAGCCTCTAGACTTAACGTTCCTCAGGTTCATAGAAATGCGAAGATCTGAGGTGTGATTATGAATTAATGACACTGATTTTTTTTGTAAGTGCACAATCACTAACACACCCAAAAGAATGTTTTTAAAAATAGTCCATTTGAAAGGTCACCTGTTTCAACAATGCTCTTGCTAATGATAGGAATTTGGGGGCTTCGTGGCCACGGTGGGTGGCAGCTACTACATTGGAGCTACTACAGGTCTTGAACTTAGGAGAAAGATGTAGGCTGGAGATGATACAGATCAGCAGGAGATGCCATGAGGTGGGTGGTCATGGAGAGGGAACTTGTATAGGGGGACAGAAGAGCAGTGTGGATCTCTGGGAGGCTCCACTTGTAAGCACTGGGTGAGGAGTCAGGTTTAAAACAAATCCTGTTGAGGACATCTTCATATCATACTTGTAAACCACAGCACTTTAATAGAAATGAAGGACCTTTGAGGAGAATACTTCTTATTCGGCATCCCTAATCCAAAAGTCTGAAATCTGAAGTGCAAAACTTTTTGAGCACTAACATGACTCTGCAAAGTGGAAGATTCCACACATTATATACCTTAAAGTATGTAATTCCACACACAATCCACTCATGGATTGAAGTCAAAACGTAAGTGCACTAAAAATAGTATATATAATTACTTTCAGGCTATAAGCATAAGGTATGTACCCATAAATGAATTTCATGTTGAGATTTGGGTCCCATCCTTGGATGTCTCATTATGTATATGCAAATATTCCAAAATAACCCAAAATCTAAAACACATCTTTTTCTGAGCATTTTGGGTAAGGGATAGTCAACCTGTATAAATAAATATTTGGAACATCTGATGTGAAAGAATAATTAACTTTACTGCAGTAGGTTGTTTAGGATGTTTATTGGTAATTGAACCTCATTCTTCATCAAACAGAAATTTGTTTAGGATTTGTGGCTTTTGTATTTTGTTGCATACTAATAAAATATAAAATTTCAGCTGGAGTAGAGAGTCACTGAGTACATAGTTTAAATTTATACCACGGTCTAGAAGCTAATGGGGTTGGGATTTAGCTCAGTTGGTAGAGCGCCGCTCTGCAGTCTCTGAGGTCCCAGGTTCAGTTCCCAGCACTGCAAAAATGGGAGAAGGATGTGGCAATCCACTCCCTGGCAATCCCAAAACAATCGGCCACTGAAAACCCTATGAGGGTCACTATGAGTTGGACACGACTCAACGGCATCTAATGACAACTAGAAGCTAATAGCAAGTATAACCTAGGGATGCTTTCACTTACTTCCTCTTGACTAATACACGTTCTGGGAAGAGCAAATTAGTAGTAGGAAAGATAAATTTGGCCCTAATATATTGGTTGGATTTTCTTTCATCACACTATACTAGAAGACCTATCAAAAGGATTTAGAAAATTTGGGTTGTGCTCTTTAAAAAAGTTAAAGCCTTAAACTTTTTAAAAGATCAACTATAGGGAGAACATTAATCACAATGATATTAGCTTCCTAAACTCTTATAGAAAGTATAAAGAAGTGACAGCTTAAGAATATAAATATTAAATATTGGTGGGCTTCCTATTTTTGTTTTACCATTTAAAAGTTCAAGGATTAAAAAAAACAGTGTTTCTTACTGTTATTGATTTCAAATGCTTTGTATTTAGGAATTTTGAAAATATTGGAAGATACTTTTTTGGAATCTTTATAAAGGTGTTGGTAGATTTTTTTTTTTTTTTTTTTTTTGGTACTGGGGGTTGAACCCAGGGCCTCGCACCTGCAGGCTCTGCAAGTGCCGGACCACTGAGCTGCGCCCCCAGCCCATTTTTTTTACTTTTTGAGACAGGGTCTCGCTAAGTTACGCAGACTACCTCTGGTCTCGAACTTGGATCTTCCTGCCTCCGCCTCCTGAGCCGCTGGAATAAAGGGCGTGTGCCACCGTGCCCGGCCCTGTTGGTAGATACTTAAAGTACTCAGATACTTGAGTCATTTTTCTATAACTTGCTATAAGTAAATTCTTGGATTTAATTTCTTTGCTGAAGTAAAGAGAGATGCATGTTTGTTGGTTCTGTTGATTTTGTAAACTTCTGGGTTTAATTTCTAGACAAGAGTTGCACCGTCTCACCCACTTGGTCCATTTTAAAGTGCCTCTGAATATTTGTTATATACAGGTAATTTGGTTGGAGGCTACAAGGTTAACTTTCTCTTTTACTGCTGACAGTTATGAGATATGCTTCCTTTTTTGAAATTCTGTCCATGGCTTCCTGCTAGTCTTTGTGAAATTGATGTCCATCAAACTATTGGTTGGTTTTACTTTACCAAGCTCTTGTGTTATGTTATGGGATGAGTTATTTGGAAAGATGAAAAGAATCAAGTTAGAGATAGGTAAAGTTAGCAATTTTGCCCCTTTGCCCACAAAATTACCTTTCTTCCCCACCCCTGCTTTCATTTTAAGCAAAACTTGGAAAGAATAACTGGAACTTAAGAATCTAGAGGTAATCTGTACTCCTCAGTAGTTTGGGCTCTAAGAAAGTCAGTTATTAGAGAAAAAATGAGACACACTTGCCTCCTTCATACTTGGAAGAGAGTTATAGATTTTGAACTAAGTTTATAGCCACAACCTTTTTTCTTAAATAAAATGGTTTTAGAAATAAGTTATTTTGCGGTGGTGAATTTCCTATAATCCCAGTGGCTCGGAAGGCAGAGGCAGGAGGATCGAAAGTTCGGGACCAGAGGCAGTCTGCATAACTTAGCGAGACCCTGTCTCAAAAAGAAAAAAAATGGGCTGAGGGTGCAGCTCCGTGGTCCAGCACTTGCAGAGCATTCAAGTGCGAGGCCCTGGGTTCAACCCCCAGTACCGCAAAAAAAAAGAGAAATAAATATGTCATTTTGTGTGCTGAATTTAGTTACACTACAAAAAACATAAATCTAAATTTATTTTTCTCTACAGATCAGTGCTAACATCTTCCGTACTCTTCCTCCAAGTGATAATCCAGATTTTGATCCAGAAGAGGATGAACCCACACTCGAAGCCTCTTGGCCTCACATACAAGTATGAAACATAATTATGTGCTGATGATTTTTACATTTCAATATTCTGAGGATTCTGACGTTTAAAATATTTGACTTCTAACATTTTTAACATTATTTTCTTTTCCCGAAATACTGTTTGTTATTTTGATAAAATACTTAACAATGCTTAAACCACTTTAAAGCATGTAATTCAGTGGCATTAAATACATTTACAGTGCTGTACAGCTATCCTCACAATCTCTTTCCAGAACTTTTCATCACCTCCATGTATACCTGCTTCTCATTAGCGGTCCGTCCCTATTCCCCCATCTTCATGGCCCATGACAAATACTAATTTGCTTTCTGTCTGTATAGATTTACTTAACAAAACCCTATGAATAGCAGAGAAGCACTGACATAGTGCTGGGCATGGCGTGGTGTTGGGGAGTGTTTCATTCTTTTGTACACAGGGCTCATTGTTTGGAGAATATACTTTGTATGATTTCAATTCTTTTAAATTTTGTGGCCTTGTATACAGGCTATCCTGGAGGATGTGCATGTCTACTTGAAGAAGAGTATGTGTTCTGTTGTTGAGTAGGGTGTTCTGTAGAAGTCTGTTAGGCCTAGTTGGTTTACAGTTATTCAAATCTTCTGTTACTTTGTTGATCTTGTATCTGGTCTGTCCTTTGAAAGTGAGATATTGAAGTCTCCACCTGTTATTGTTGAATTGTCTATTTTCTTTGCATTTCTATAGTGTGTGTGTGTGTGTGTGTGTGTGTGTGTGTGTGTGTGTGTGTTGTTATCATCATTGTGTTTTGGTTTTGGTTTTTGAGACAATACTGCTAGGTTGCCCAGGTTGGCCCAGGACTCACTATGTAGCCCAGGCTGACATCAAACTCACAATCCTCTTTCCTCAGCCTTCTTAGTGCTCGGATTACAGGAGTGTACCACCATGCCTGGCTCTCTGTGAGTTTTGCTTCATATATTTTGAGACCCAATTGATAGGTGCGTATATATTTATAATTACTGTATCTTCCCCATGGGTGGGCCTTTAATGTCCTTTCTTTCTAATAACAATTTTTGTGTTAAAGTTTATGTTGTCTGATACTAGCATAGCCACACCAGGTCTCTCTTGGTTACTGTTCGCATGATATATCACTTTCATCCTTTTATTTTTAACCTATTTGTTTCATCAACTATAAAGTGTGTCTGTTATAAATAGCATATAGTTGGATTATATAGTTTTGACAATCTGTCTTTTGATTGGCATTCTTAATCCATTTACAGTTAGTGCAGTTAATGATAAGGTAGACTTTACATCTCCATTTTGCTATTTGTTTTCTGGGTTTTTTCTTCTTTTTTTGTTCCTCTGTTTCCCCATTACTGCCTCCTTTTTGGTTGATGAGGTATTTTCTAAAGTACATTTTCATTCCCTTGTGGGTTTTGTTTTGTTTTTGAGACAGGATCTCATTGTGTGGCCTAGGTTGGCCTTGAACTCGTGATCTGCCTGCTTCAGCCTCCAGAACCCTTGTTTCTTTAACTGTAGTTTTAGAGTTACTTTCTTTGTAGTTGTCTTGGGGGTTACAAGTTAGCATTTTAAAACAATCTAATTTGACTTTTTGTTTGGTTTGTTGTTTTTGTTTATTTTTTTGAGACAGGGCCTCACTGTGTAGCCCAGGGTACCTGGCACTTGCTGTGTAGACCAGGCTGGCCTTGAATTCTTGGTAATCCCCCTACCTCAGCCTCCCGAGTGCTGTGGCTCAAGTATGTGGCTGTATTCTCATCCAGGGTTCCCTCAGGAAAATCACATTGGTACTGCCTCACTTGATACATTAGTAACTAGAACTCTATAGGTAGGATTCAGGTTAGATATTCTTAGACCACTTCTCTGTTATGAAAACTATTTATAAAGATTCTGTTATTTTTGTTAGGTGCTGTCGAGTTGGATCTGACTCTTAGTGACTCATTTCAGATCCCAGCAGGGCCACCCATGGTGGACAGGTGTCAGCTGAGCTTCCAGACTGAAACAGACTAGGGAGAAGGACCTGGCAGCCCACCCCCAAAATAATGACCATTAAAAACCCTGCGAAGAGCAGGGAAGCTCGTTCATTCTGTAGGCATCCTACCAATGCTTGCGTCAGCCCTGGTGACGTCATTTCTCCAGTCATTTTGTAACTTAGAGGCTCCTCTTCTGGAGGATTCATGGCAGCCTGATTCCATGACATCTTGCACGTTTAGTAGCAGTTTCTGTATCTTTTATTTTTAAAGATCAGCCTGAGTTTAAGTAAAACCCATGGTTCCTTTTCTCCCCGTGAATACCTTACACATGTTACTCCATTGTCTTCCCACTTCAGCATGATTTATGTAACGTGGTCCTGCTCCTGGATGCCCATGGGACCTTTTCCCTTAACTCCTGGCTGCCTTACTGCGGTGGCTACGCCAGTGCGGCTCTCTGGGAGTTAGTGTCCCTGCTAACGTTCGTTCACCGTGAGCACTTGTGAGTCCCACGTTGGCCCTTCTTTTCCTCTGTCTGTGTCTCTTGCTTTCTCTTAAGCTCTTTCTTATATTCTTTTGGGTGGTTTTTATTTTTCTTCTTTCCTTTTGTTTTTTTTTCCCTTGTATAGTTGCAAGGCAGACAGAATGAATCAATAGTAGACAGACAAGGGGCAGGGAATGAGTGCTAGGTTAGCCAACCCACAATGTTTACCACAGGCTGGAATTATGGGAAGGAAGAGTCAGTCTTGGATAAAACGCAAAATGGAAGTGGCGTAGAGTGTCACAGGCCTGTAATCTCACCCCTTAGGCCAGCCAGGGCTGCATGGGGAAACTGTCTCAAAAAAAAATAAAAAATAAAAAAGCAAAGTGGTACATTTGTAATGGTAAACAAGAGCATCAGCAGTCAGCTACTTTCTCCCTTGTCCCTGGAACCTATATAGAAATGTTTTTATTCCTTTGGCATTTTTACTTTTGATCTTTTTAGTTCTCTGTGTGTGTGCTTTTGTTTGCTTATTTGAAACAGGTCTCACACAGCCACCGGTGCTGGTCTTGGACGCCTGGGCCCAACTGATTCCCCTGCCTCAGCTGCACCGGTAGCTGTGTGGGCTGTCACACCTGGCATCTTCTCAGTTTTTGTGGATAAAACAGCAAAGGGTAAAAACCTAGTCTGGCCATATGTAAATAACCAAGGTTGTGCAAACTCTGTTTTCCCAAAGATTGAGGAGGAAAACAAACCAGATGCTGAGAGAACCAAATCCTTAGAGAGCTGGGGTTCTCTTAGTGCCGGCCAGGTCCAGTGCGAACACCTGGAAGCCCAGCCACTCAGGAGGCTGAGGCAGGAGGGCTGAGAGTTTGAGGCCAGAAGCAGTCTGTGCAATTCGAGACCCTGACTCAGAAGTTAAAAACGGGCTGAGGGTGCAGCTCAGTGGTAAAGCAATTGTAAAGTACATGTGAGGCCCTGGGTTTCACCCCTAGGTACTGCAAAAATAGTAAGATTCTGTTAGTGTTTACCTATCTCAGGCAATGTAAAGCACGTAGTGTAAAACATCTCATGTAGTTCATATGTTAATACTTTCCTGAATTCTTTCATATATTAAATCAATTTTTCAAACTCCTTTCCATTGGTTTCCTCTTAAGATTGCAAAGCCTGTGGTCGCAGCACTGGCTGCAAAGAGCATTCTGTGTACTTGTACATTACTCAGTTGCCTCTCGGTCTTTTCCTCTCTGGGCTAAACACTTCCCGTTTCTTTGACTCTTTGTATAGGTCTTATTTTCAGCCAGTGGAATCATCTGTGTTTCTGTGTTCTTTGTAGTGATGAGAACCAGAGCTTTATATATTTTACTTTGATTACCTTAGGAAAGACATGGTCAGAACTGAGTAACATAGTAAGATTACCCTCTATCCCCTTTGCTTTTTAGTTATCTTTCATCTTCAGGGTACGTTTTAGTGCACACAAGTAGAAGGACCATCCACACATCAAACACATGTGACAACTGCCATTTTATTAGTAAACTGAATCCATTGCTACAGTGTCTATTGTTCTTTGCAACATTGTTTCTTAGATTCCCCCACCCCCTTGGTACTGGGGGTTGAACCCAGGGCCTCCTGGTTGCATGCTTAGCAAGTGCTATACCACTGAGCTGCACACCCAGGCCTTTCTTTCACTTTTTGAGATAGTGTTGCTAAATTACTCAGACTGCCTCTGGTCTCGAACTTGCAATCCTCCTGCCTCTGCTTCCCAAGTCACTGGGATTACAGGTCTGTGCCACTATGCCTGGCTTGTTTCTTAGATTCTTGGCATGAGTTATTTTTTCATATAGAATATAGAGAAATTTAAGCCGGGCGCAGTGGCGCACGCCTGTGATCCCAGCGGCTCGGGAGGCGGAGGCAGGAGGATTGCAAGTTCGAGACCAGAGGCAGTCTGTGTAACTTAGCGAGACCCTGTCTCAAAAACTGAAAAAATGGGCTGGAGGTGCAGCTCAGTGGTCCAGCACTTGCAGAGCATGCAGGCGCGAGGCCCTGGGTTCGACCCCCAGTACCACAAAAAAATATATAGAGAGAGAGAGAGAAATTTCAAGAATTACACAGAAACACAATCTCATATGATTTTTGTTTATTCAGTAAATTTTACTGAGCATCTATTGTGTGTAAGGCATTCTAAACACTGAGGGTAAAGCACTGAACTAAGCAAAATCCCTTACATCCTAGTGAAAAACTTCATGTCTTACAATATACATTTGTGTACTAATAAATACACTGTATGTCGGGTGTGATAAGGACAAGAAAAAATAACACAGGGTAAGGTTATATGGAGGGCAACACTGGACAGGGTTCAGTTTTACAGGAGCGTAATTGTGTGCCATTTTGGAGAGTTTTAGCACCTCTCTTTTTTGTAATAACTACTTGGCATGTTTATTAAGTAACTTTCTGTCGTCTGCACAGTGGTGCTGACTTGGCTGCATGACAGCAGTGTGCTGCTAATCTCGACTGGTCACTTTAATGTTCACTGTCAGGTAAATGATGTAGATGAAGATTATGTAAAAAATGGTGTGGTGTTTATGAATAACATAGATTTCAACTGCATCTATGATTCAGAGAATTTAGTTTGATTTGGGGCTTGATGTCATGTAAGTCTTCCAAGAGATATGCTCTAAAACTATTAAACTTTGCACCTGTATTTCCTTCCAATGACGATCTTAAAGTGGATAGGCTGATGCATGCCACGCTGGGGATGGGTATAAAGACCTGAGCCTGTGATTCCGTACCAGCAGCCTACACTCCGCATCATCTTCGTCTCAAGACACACACCTGCCTTCCTATAAAAAGCCCTCCTTTTCCTCCTGTCCAGAATTGAATGCAGGGCTCAAGTTGCATGTTCTCCTCAGAACCTTTCCTGCTAACCTTATTCCACAGTGATAACAGCCCTTTACCAAACGTCCCCATAGTCTGTGCCACACAGTTTGTGTGTGTGTACCTTTTATGGTTTGTGTTCCATTTTATCTCCCTGGTTAGTAGATGAGCTTTTCAGAGCTGCATAATACCCAATGTGGTTGGGGTTTAGCTCAGTTGATAGAGCACTGCTCCACACTCTCTGAGGACCCAGGTTTGATCCCCAGCACCACCAAAATGGGAGAAGGATGTGGCAATCCACCCCCAAAGCAGTCCTGAAATAATCGGCCATTGAAACCCATGAGTTTTCAACTAGGAGTCGCACTTGACGTGACGCCACCACCGTCACCACACTACCTAGTGTCTGTTCACATAGTATGTAGCCCAGACCTGGACTTGACAGTAGCCACTGAGTAAGTTGTGCTGCCCATGTGAGACTGTGCTCACTCACTCCATGCTCGGTTTTATACAATTTTTTGCTTTTTGCATGTTTGTGCCCCAAAGCAGAACTCTGGATATTGTTAGTTAAGAAAATTATCCATAAATAAAAACTTAATAAAGACATCAGTTGTTTTTCTTATGTCCTTAATGCACAATAAGCATTAAAAGTTAGCTAATCTTAGACGAGATAAACATTGCTCCCTTTCTGAGCTGGGCAGAGATGCATCAGACAAAGCTTACTTGGGCTGGGCATGGTGGTGCATGCCTGAAATGTCACGTCCAGGAGGCTGAGGGAGGAGGATCATGAATCCAGGGACAGCCTGGGCTATAGCGTGAGACTGTCTCAAAACCAACGAGTGACGAGCAGCAATAAATTTCAAAGTTTACTGAGGAGACAAAATTGTAACTAAGTAGTGTTTAAAAAGCTGTACTTTTAAAAGCTATTACCAACTCATTGTGTCTTAGAAAGAGACGAGAAATCTCCCTACTAAATCAGGAAGGGAGATTGTTTTTTTACACAAAGTGTAACTTAGGGCAGAAGTTTATAGACATCATCTTAAATATTTGGCTTTCTCTCCTAGTTGGTGTATGAATTCTTCCTGAGATTTTTGGAAAGCCCCGATTTCCAACCTAGTATCGCAAAGCGACACATTGATCAGAAATTTGTACAGCAGGTAAGGAACACTCTTAAATTTTCTTACATTCATCTTAGCCATGATTTAACTTGAGATTAAAAGTCTTTCAAACTTAAATGGTTTATTTTAATATCACTTCATCTTATTGCCGTTAGGATAAAAATGGTGTAGGCTTGAGTATTCAGGGGTATTTTTATCAAAGGTGAGCTTCTCACGGAAGTTAATCAAATTATCCTTTCCAGCCCTTGATTCTCAGTTTATGAAGACCGGAAAAGCTAGCCTCTCTGCAGTATCTAATTAGAAAAAATTCTGATATGACCATTCTAAGGGCAAAACTTGTTATAAATTTTTAGATCTTTGAACTTGACATGTATTTTTAGCATTGTGACTTTGACGGAGTGGAGGGAAAAGGAAAGTAAATCATTGTTAGGAATTTGGGCTTTAGAATCCTTTCCTGTCATCAAGTGTCACTACCCTTTTTTTGTGGTCACCACCCCCAGCATCTTGCTCGCCCGTTTCCTAAGGCGCAGATAAAATGGGATCATGGTACCGTCTTTCCTTTTATAAAGTGGTTTTTACCTCGTACTTTTGGAACTTTCATACAGTTAATCTCTAAGAATATATTCATTTCTGTTTTCATCTCCAAAATCTTTTCGACATTTTAGAGCCATCTTCTAATCATTTGGAATTTATCAGCCCTAAACAAAATTGTGAAGCTGACCAAACCTTTCTAGGTGCATGTTCTCTTTTGAAACACTTGGCTCAGTTGGTAGAGCACCACTGCAATGCAGTTCGATTCCCAACACCGCAAAAGTGGGAGAAGGATGTGGCAATCCACTCCTGAGGCAATCCTGAAACAATCAGCCATTGAAAACCATCTGAGAGTCGGGTGCAGTGGCACACGCCTGTAATCCCAGTGGCTCCAGAGGTGGAGGCGGAGGCAGGAGGATTGCAAATTCAAGGCCAGAGGCAGTCTGCATAACTTAGCAAGACCCTGTCTCAAAAAGTAAAAAAAATGGGCTGGGGGTGCAGCTCAGTGGTCCAGCACTTGCAAAAAAGCATGCAAGTGCAAGGCCCTGGGATCAACCCCCAGTACCACAAAAAAAAAAAAAAAAAGAAAAAAGGAAGCCCTGTGAGAGTCACTATAAGTCAGGCACGACTCGATGGCACTTAACCACCACCACCACCACCACCACCACCAGTAAACAGTCCTCATCAGGAATCTGATGCCGAGGTCAGGATTAAAGTCACCTAAGGACCTTTCCTACCTTGCCTACTGCTGTTGTGTGCCCTTTGTGATAAAGACCCCACAGGCAGAAGTTCCACATGTTCAGGGCCGGGTTTGACCATTTCCAGCTGCTCCTGCCTGACACAGTCTTCTGACTAGCTGCCATAGAGTACTGATAAATGGAGAACCCACTTGGCCCGAGCATTCAAGTAGCTGTTCATAAACTGCACAGAACGTGAGGTGTCCCCAGTACGGTTCAGTCACGAGTAAAAACTGAAGTACACGGAGTAACGGTTGTTTGGGTGACCGCAGAGGAATGTGTATGTATTTCCTTCTGTTCTCATGTGGGATATACTCAGGAACTCTAGGGATACCCCATTACATTGTGTTTCAGGTATTAGAAGGCTGCAGGAGAACCTTGCCTTAGTGCATACTCAGACTGGAGCTTGAGGTACTTAGGTCTGGATTTTTCTGTGGGTTTCAGGGAGACAAGACGGTCCCTGTTTTCTGCCTTTACTTGACATCCGACTTATCTGAGAGGCTAAGGCCCAATGGTGATTTTAGCACTTTATGTGACTGCTTTCGCAGATACATCTCCAAAGTATTCTTAGGGTGTTGTTTTCATATATTTGTGAGAATCCTCAGCTTTTGCAGATTGAAATGATTTGGTAGGTGGCAAGGTTTATGACTTAAAGAACAGATGAAACTTTAACTTTGGAAAACTGCATAATTCTAATTTATGTTCAAATCAGTGAATTTCAGGAGAAGGAAACTAAGATTTATGGAGTGCTTTCTGTATGCCAGGCACTGTCCCCATGTGCTTTGTATAGAGGCGGACAATGTTCAGTTCCATACAACTGGCAGCTGGCAGAGTCGGAACCCTAACTAGACTCTGTGATAGTGTCTAGTCTTGCAAAAAAAAAAACCTTTCTCAGTTTATTGATGAGGAAATGTAAGCTCAGGTTATAAATTACCCATAAAAGCTGTTTGATGTTAGTGTCGGAACCAGAATAGGAAGTAGGCTTCCTGATTTTTAGTCTTATGTTTCATCATGTGAATATTACTTACTTGTGGGTGAATCCAGGACCTCATGCATGCTTTGCAAGCGCTGTACCAGAGCTGTACTCTCAGCCAGGCTTTTACCTTTTGAGATAGTGACCCTCATAGGGTTTTCAATGGCTGATTGTTTTGGGATTGCCTTGGGAGTGGATTGCTGCATCCTTCTCCCAGACCTCAGACACTGCAGAGCAGCACTCTACCAACTGAGCTAAATCCCAGCCCCAAATAGACTACTTAGGTTATTCAAAATAGATATCCTAAATAGAATTGAAACTTAGCTAATAACCATTCCCTAGACCAATATTTTCCTCCTAAAGAATGCTGAGAAATAATGACCTCAACAACTAAGGACCCTTTTATTAATTTAAAATTGTATCTTTCAAGTAAATCCAATACCAGAACAAGAACTTGAGCGTAAAGTAGTTTAGTTATTTTGAATTAGAGTAATTTGATTTTATGACCTGTCTTAACCTAAATTCTCTCGACCCTCCTGCCTACATCTCCCAAGTACTGAGGTTAGAGGCATGCGCCATCACTCCTAGATTATTAATGTGATTCTCATGTTCCATAGATACTTTTTGCTGGAGTCTCATGCCGTGCCTTAAGCTAGCCAACAAAAAGGTCAAACTATAAGCAAGTCACTTAGATATGCCTTAATCATTGTTAAACTCAGAATACCCACTTGGGTTTGAGATGAACAGGTAACAATTACACATAATTAAAGACAGAGCTGGGATAAGAACTTCTGAAGATTCAGGGCCAGCCATCCTGAGTGTAACTAGATGCCAATGTGTAGAACATAAAATTCCATAATTTTAGTAAACTATATATATTTACACATATATATTTTTAAACTTCATTTATCTGATGACTTGCAAGTAATCTAAAAGCTTAAGTTTTGGGGATTTTTGTTTGTTTCGGTTCTGTGGGGTTGAGCCCAGGGCCTCACACATGCTAGGCTAGTGCTCTACCACTAAGCTGCTGCGCCAGCTCCCTTTTTTGAGACAGGGTCTCACTAAGATGTGCAAGCTGCCTCCTCTCCGGTCTCTGTCTCCTGAGTGGCTGGGATTACAGGCGTGCACCACAGCACTGGCTAAAAGTGGAAGATTTTTCATCCCAGCACTCGGGAGACTGAGGCAGGAGGATTGAGAGTTTTAAGACCCTATCTCAAAGGATAAAATCAAATCTCAGGATTTTTACCTTGGTATCAAAAAGCATTAAACAGCTCCCAAATTTTAACACTCTAAAAATCCAAAGGTATGTTTAGTAGTCAAGTGTAGGACCAAATTCTAAAATTAGTGGCAAGGCAAAAGAGAGAATCTTGTTTTCGAAGTGTTTATATTATTTATTGTCATTTTAAAAAAATGAAATTAGTGAAAATACTCCCTAAGCTTTTCTTTAACTTCATTTATTTATTAGCAAGGATAAAATCAATTTAATGTCACACTCTTAAGAAAACTTTTAAGAACTCATGGATAATCTTAAGAATAGAAGTTTTAGCTTGATTATTTTTTAAAAGTAATTTCTCAGATTTCTTTTAAAGCTCCTAGAGCTTTTTGATAGTGAAGATCCCAGAGAGCGTGACTTCCTGAAGACGGTTCTGCATCGAATCTATGGGAAATTTCTTGGATTAAGAGCATTCATCAGAAAACAAATTAACAACATTTTTCTCAGGTAAACTAGTCATGTATACATATATAGCAACTGTCTACATTTTTTTTTCTGGGGGGGTGGTGTACTTGGGGGTTGAATCCAGGGCCTCGCACATACTTTGCAGGTGTTCTACCACTGAGCTGCACCCTCAGCCCATTTTTTTTTATCCTGAGTCAGGGTCTTGCTAAGGTATATAGGCTGCCTCTGGCCTTGAACCTGTGATCCTCTTGTCTCCGCCTCCTGAGTTGCTGGCATTACAGGTGTGAGCCACCCTACCCAGATTCCCACATGGTTTTCTTTATTCAGGGTCCCTTTAGGGTAGTTTTTAATGTCTGAAATCAGCAAACCTTTTTATTTTAAATCTTGAGGCAGGGTCTTGCTAAGTTACACAGGCTGCCTCTGGCCTTGAACCTGCCATCCTCCTGTCACCCTTCCCAGGTTGCTGGGATTACAGGTGTGCACCACTGTGCCTGGCTTGAAATCAGCAAGCTTAAGCAAAAGTATTTGAGTCATTTTTACCTGTTTCGTGGATATCATGGGATGGCATCGTAACGCTTTAGAAACCTGTAACTTCCTTTTGTATGTGGCTGGTAGTAACTGAAGACAGTTTTTGGTAGGTAATACCAATCTTACTCATATTTACGATCCATTGAGAGAAGTTTTCTGTTTGAACTTTTAATTTTTGTATAGATACTATTTAAATAGTATTTATTTTATAGTTTTGTATAAACTATTTAAATACCTCATACAGGTACTTTAGATTTTTCTGACAATGGGACCTATCATTTGACAATAAATGTTAGTTAAATATTTGCTTCAAAGCAAAAGATTTCACATTAACACTTGCATTTTAGGTTTTTCCTTCATTTCTCTTCATTGAAGACCTGGAAATCAGGATAGTACTCCCAGGTTGAGCCAGGAGGTAGGATGGAGGCCGCCTCCCTTCCCTAGAGAAAGGGTCTTCTCCAGTCCTACTTCAGCCATGTGGGGACACTGGCCTTATCCTATCATTTAAATTTGTGATCCCCTGCTTTAAAAGTGACCCTAATCTTCAAAAGCCAGGTAGCCTATGTCATGTGAGGACTAGGTAAATCCTGAACAATTTGAAAAAGTGGATCTTTTTCTCCTGGATTTTCCTGGGAGTAGAGGTTTCCTATTTTGAAAAGTGTTTTCTTTGAGCAAACTCATCTATCTTACATATTATTAAGTAAAATATATTGCAGGTGAAAAGGTATTGTTGTCTTTAGATAGGGCAAGTTTTAGCAAAGGTATATGTGATTTAACAGGCAGTGGATCTTTTAAAGATGGCTGTGAAGTAACTGATTAGGTTTTCTTTTTGAGCCGTTTTGCCCCAAAAGCCCCCTCCAGTGCTTCCCACTGCTGCCCTTTGATTTCTTTACCTCCCTGCTTCTTCTTTTCTGATGTTCGATTTTCATTACCCCTATGTTTATTTCAAATTCAGGTTTATATATGAAACAGAACATTTCAATGGTGTTGCTGAACTCCTTGAAATATTAGGAAGGTAGGTCAAGGCTTTTTGTTCTTTTTAAGTAACTTTATGTACTAAAATCTTTCAGGTCAAATTATTTCTTATTTAGAATTTTACTATGCAGCAAAAGAGCCCAGCACAGTAAATATCAAAAGATAGTTTTTCGACTGAGTTGTTTCCTGCTTTGAAGCTGTGCTGTGCCTGATCTTGCCAGACAGCCACACACATTAGCAGTCTGAATGGGAAGAGATTAAATAGCAACAGTAAAAGTTTGATGAAGTTACAAGAATTCTTGTTCAGATATTGATTCCTAATCCATCCTTTTTTTCCAAGAATCTTCAGTTTTGTGGTTTTAGTTAGTATAAACATTCTGCCTGCCTCTTTCACTACATAGCAATATTAAGAGAATTTAGAACTCTCTCTTTAGAGAATGATCTTAATCCCATTTAATATTTAGAAAATGATTATAGAGAGAACTACATCTTAATTTCAGATCGCCTAACAGGAAGAGAAACTACACATTCAATTCAGAACACACTGGAAGTTCTAACAGTGTTGTAACATTAACTCTGAGGCTTTAAAGGCAGGAATAAGTCGTCGATAGGAAATGAAACTGCACTGTGGCATCAGGGGGCAGTCCCAGTTTCCTTTGGGGAACAGTGTCATAGTGACACTCTGAAGTAGTGTGAAGATAGTCATACCCACCAGAACGAGGCAGAGCCCAGTTCCTTATGTACTCATGGACATTACAACTTCTAGAAGACAGTAGTCACTACTTAACCCTTCCCCTGCCTTTTTTTCCCTCCAGTATTATCAATGGCTTTGCATTGCCACTGAAAGCAGAACATAAACAATTTCTAATGAAGGTTCTTATTCCTATGCACACTGCGAAAGGATTGGCTTTGTTTCATGCTCAGGTAAGTTTCAGAAACATTTCAAATGAAGCCACTACTGTTTCGAAGAAGAGAGGAGTTGAGAAGTACTGAGATGACAGTTGTTAAATAAGACCAGTATACTCTGTTAGGGAAAAGATAAGTTTATTTATATTCTCATCCAGGCCCTGACCTAATTAGCTGTGTGACTTCGAGAAAATCCTACACATCTACAGAATGATACTTTTAACCATGATAACCTAGTTAGAAAGATTTTGGTCTTCTGTTAATTGTTAATTATTAAGGATTAATGTATCAGCATAGACCCACACATGTGGAAACTTGCTGAAAAATTGAACTGTTAACTGTAGACTTCGTTCTTTTAAGATTACAGTCTTCTTAGAAGTAGAAGTTATTTTCAGGATTAAAAAGTTATACAATCATGAGTCTTCTCATTTTTATATACTGAAATACACTAAAATTTGTCAAAAATATTTTTTGTTGGCCAAAGATTAAAAAAACAGCATCCCTGTTACTTATATTTACAAACTTTTCTTACCTCTTAGCTAGCATACTGTGTTGTACAGTTCCTGGAGAAGGACACGACATTGACAGAACCGGTAAGTGTTCCATTACTGTTCGTGGGTCTGGTCTGTCTTAGGAGCATTTCATTGTAGCTTCCTGTAGAGTCTCCTAGTTGTCAGACAGTAGTAACACTGTCTTAAGCCCAAATCATCTTGAAAGGGGAAAGGGAAATAGGAAGTGTGCATTCAGAGTACAGGGTGGAGAGGGGAAAATACTCACTGTTGAGATGCGCACATTCAGATGGTCTGAATAACGAAGACAGACACTGTCGTGTTAATAGATGGTAGGTATGTGAGGTTCTCAAAACTATTTCCTGAGTTGTTTTATTATTCTGACAATCTTAAAGGTTGTTTACTTTGAATCAGCTTAACAATATTTCATCTTGGACTTCTGCTTCTTTGCCCGTAAAATGAAAATTTGAGAGTAAAAAATTAAGATGAGGTAAGGTGAAATAGCATTTTAATCCTAGTGAAAGAAGTATTTTGAGAGAATCCTTTCTAAGCAAAGTATTTAAACTTCTTGAAAAGTAGCAACAAGCTTGAAGGATTATAAGTTTTTTAAATAATTTAAGCTATTCCTAAGGATACTTGAAAAGTTACATAGTATTCCCCTTTTTATTTGAACTTGTATTTTTCCACTAGGGTGTGAGGTTTTTTTTTTTTTTTTTACTTTTTAGCTTTACAATTCTTACATTAAACAGCTGAAAGCAGCTTTTAAAGATAATCAGGTGAATCAGAAGTTCTTCACACATGAAGCCAAAAATTGTCTAAAGTTAACAGTACAAATTCACAACTCCCCTCAGAATTGAGAAAAACAAGTCATGGTTCATGCCTGGTCAATAGCAAGCAGAAATAATTTTAGTTTGGGGAAGATAAGAGATTTTTTAAAAGAACTCATCCTGGCCAGATAGCCTCTTGGTTTGTTGAGTTAATGGAAAAAGGAGCAAGGCAAGAAGAGAGAGTAAGGTCAGTGTCCAGGTTAACAAAGGGAAACACTAAGTGCATAAAGGTTTCTACAGATGAGTTTTACAGTTTCTGCCACAGGCCATTCCAAAATTATGATCTTACGACTTGGGATTGAGCCTTGATCCAGACGGTTTGACTGGTTTTCTGACTTGCTGGTAGTGTCCGTACTTCCCAAAGCTTGCCATGTGCAGTCTCGCGCCCTCCTCTGCTCCCAGTCAACCCCACAGTCACAAGGGGCAACAAAAACTCCACACGGTCGTATTTCTAAGCCATGATATTGCATTACCTTTTCCACTTAATGATGGGTCTGTTGGGACATCACCCCATCGTAAGTAGAGGAGCATCGGTACTAAGTTTCTGGAAACGTGGCATTCATATCAAAACCCCCTCAAGGCCTAGGGGCACATACCTGTAATTCCAGCCTTTGGGAGGATGACAATCATAAGTTCAAGGCCTCCTTGGGCTATACATCGAGACCCTATCTCAAAAAGTGGAGGAAAAAAAAAGTGAGCTGTTGGCTACTTTATTATATTCCTAAATCTTACATTGAAATTGTTTTTAAAAATAGAAATAATTTTTATAAAACCAAGGCGTGTTAAATCTTGCCCTTTACAGATAACTGTGTATAGCTGGGATATAGCTCACTTGGTAGAGCCCTGCTCTGTAGTCAGTCTCTGAGGTCCTGAGTTCCATTCCCAGCACCTCTAAAAATGGGAGAACGATAGGGCAATCCTGAACCAATCAGCCATTGAAAACCCTATGAGGGTCACTATGAGTCGGACACAACACACAACAAAGATAACCATAATTTATGTGCAGGTTAAAAAGAATAGTGCTGACCAAGTTTTTTTTAACCTTAGTATAATGTGGATATTTTTCCATATTAATTTTTTTCACTGGTGGCCTACAATTCCATTTATGGATAACCATCAATCAGTCTCAGTGGACATTTGACTGGAGATTTTTATGTTGTAAACATGTTGCTGAGTGAAGGGTTTGTCTTTTAGGGTTGTTCTGTCTTCATTTCAGAATGTTGCTTATGGTTTAATTCATTCTAAATTTGTATTGTGCAGGTGATCAGAGGACTGCTGAAATTCTGGCCCAAAACATGCAGTCAGAAAGAGGTAGGTTTTGTTCCTAGGAGCCGTCTGCCTTCCTAGCGCTGGCTGCGCTGCTCAGCCGCAGCCCAGCCAGACCTTCTTTGGTCCACTTCATAACTTGTAGTTTCTGAACTATCAAATAGTTTGCCTTGTTTTTTAAAAGAAAATTTTTTTAACTTAGGTGATGTTTTTAGGAGAAATTGAAGAAATCTTAGATGTCATTGAACCAACACAGTTCAAAAAAGTTGAAGAGCCGCTTTTCAAGCAGATCTCCAAGTGTGTCTCCAGTTCTCACTTCCAGGTACCATGTCTTAGGGGGGCCGTTCTTGTGCTCCTTCTTTTCTCGTGGAGGTCTGACGTGCCTGTCTCTTAGGTTGCAGAAAGAGCACTGTACTTCTGGAATAATGAATATATTCTTAGCTTGATTGAAGAAAATATCGATAAGATTCTGCCAATTATGTTTGCCAGTTTGTACAAAATTTCCAAAGAACACTGGAATCAGTAAGTATATTCACCTTTTTCTTGTCAACCTTTTTGGCATTTGATCTCTAACTCGCACATCAAACCTACACAGATTTGGAACTTACGGCAGAGGTGTTTTATGCTAGCCTGTGTTTCAGGTAGTTTTGTAAGGCTGTAAATGCACATTTGATCTTTAGTAGTGGTCTTCATTTCAATTGACAGTCTCCCTGAAGGTTGTACAGTTTGGCACTAACGTTCCGCACCAGTGTGTGGTCAAGCTTAGTTAAGGAATCCACTCTCTGCTGTCTAACGCAGAGCTGTTACTCACCCCCAGTCCGGTCTCACCTCTCTTGGTAGCACTGTCCCCGGAGGGGGCTAAGGCCGTGGTGATAACGTGGAATACGTGTATTTCAGCTTTTGTGACCTCCTCCTGCCTCCCACATTTCTTCTTTTGAGACTCTAGAACAGAAATTAAGATAAACTCTAGCTAAGAATGTTGTGGTTAGACATAATGGGGCAAAGATAGACTACTTTGCCCCCTCCCCCCGGAAAACTGTTGAGCTTCAGCTTTATCATCCCCTTCAGCCCGTTTTATAGGTGACACTGTTGTATTTTCTCTCTGCTGGGGTCATAACCCAGGGCTGCCTTGTTTTCATTTCAGGACCATTGTGGCCCTGGTATACAATGTGCTGAAAACCCTAATGGAGATGAATGGCAAGCTTTTCGATGACCTTACCAGCTCGTACAAAGCTGAACGACAGAGGTGTGTGATAGAAAATCTAACACTTTTCATTAGTTGGATGTGATTCAGTTCAGAAGGTCCTGCCTCCAAGTGCTCATGTTTACAGAATATACCAGGCATTCTAATTTGAAAGTCCAAACACCATAAAGTCTTTGCCAAATAATCCAGTCCTGGTATTTTTATAAATTGAAGCAGTAACATTATTTAAGGTTGTTACATAATTTACTTCCCCTAATGGTTAGATTATGATTTTAATATGGATCATAAATCCTCTCATCTCATTCTGAGGCTTAGATTTCATTAGTCTGGTAGCGTCTGCATTGTAAAATACAATTTATGCTGAATTATAAAGGTCAGTTAATACTATTTGATTTCTTACGTTTTGTCCGTGTGGGTACCCGTATTTCACCAGCTGCTTGTAGAAGGGCTGGGGGTTCTCGTAATTGTCTGCTGTGACTCAGGGTGCTAATGTGCTAATGGTATGTTGTTGCTTGCATGATACATATTTTATGTGATCGTCTGTATCAAGTCTATCAGAACGTGGCTGATTGCTTACCTCTGAGAATTTCAGACGGTGGGCAGGAACCACAGTACCTGGGTCCACTCATCATTTGAGGATAATAAAACAATTATTAGAAGTAAATGGTACTCTTAGCAGTTTAGAAGATCCCATCTATTTTTTTACTACAAGTTCCTAAACCTGATTTTGTGTCAAGTAGAGAAAGGAGCTAGACCTTCTTCCCAGCCATGCTAGCCTACCAGTAACTCAATGAATGCATTGTTTCTCTGACATAACAAAGTTCAGGCAGGAACAGAAATTTAGGGCAAGATTTGAGCCATAGGAAGCAAATGGGAAAGAAAAAAAGAGCATATGAAACTTACATTTTAAAAATGCATATTCCACAAGTTAGAAAACCCTTTGCAAGGGGTTGTCCTATTAAGTTATACGTATGGAAATATATAGCTCTGGAGGATAGTCTGGTCCAGTGTACTTCTGATGTTTCCCTTAGAATTGAAATCAAGTAGTTAAAGCATTGTGACTTTGTTTTATAGACAGATTTCAAAGCTCTCATTTGACACATAAAAGCAGGGGATAGAGTAAGGCCCCTGGTCTGAGGAAGGGAGCTCTTCAGCCTGCAACGCACCTTCTGTCCAGGAGAGGCAGAGGCTCAGTGACTCTACTCAGGAGAGTAGAAATCAGATGCTCCAGGTAATTGGACAGCAGAGCTTTAGGGAAACATGAGTGGAAAGAGCTCTCCAGAAAACTACAGACTAGCATCCTTCCTCAGCTTAAGCTCTCTTCTGATCATAACAATTGTGATTTGTCTACAGAGAGAAAAAGAAGGAATTGGAACGTGAAGAATTATGGAAAAAGCTAGAGGAACTAAGGTTAAAGAAGGCTCTAGAAAACCAGAACAGTGCTTACAACATGCACAGTATTCTTAGCAATACAAGTGCCGAATAACACAGCCTCCCACTTCTGCTGGACGGGCACAGTTTTGTACACTTTTCAAATACGTAAGAATTGCAAAGCAAACCTCATCAGTATAATTAAAAGGCCAATTTTTTTCCTGGCAACTGTAAGTGAAAAGAATATGTGGACTAAACATAGCCCTGTGGCCACAGGACATCGTAACCTTTGTCTAATCATTGATTTATTGTGTCACTTACGGAGTTTCACAGGAATGAACTTTATCTTCTATGAGCAAGATAATGATGGGCGCGGTAAGAATTATGACTTGAATTCTTTTGATTGTGTTGCACATAGATCAAATAGTCTGCTCTGTGTATTTTTCCTTTTTATAATGTGCTTTTCACATTGCTGCAGACCTTAGTTACAGCCAAGGAAAAAGAATACTTTCTGAAAGAAAACTAAGGTCCCGTCCTTACCCTTCCGTCTCTCTCAGAAACTGATGGTGGGATTCCCTGCCCTCAGCCCACCCTCAGTAAAGGTATTACTGGACTCTCGAATCTGAGCAGAACCTTAACCCTCCAGGCTTTTAAAGCACAAAATATAAATAAAAGCTGGGAAAGTAAACCACAATGCTTTGGTTGTTCCTCCTGACCGTCCTCTTCATCAGCAATGCCCCAGAGTGCGCACACAGCAGCAGCACCCCAGGTGCACACCTGGCTGGCCTCCCTCTTCTCCAAGGCTGGAGGCAGGGCCTTTCCAGTCCTCAGCGCTTCCCCAGAGTGGAGGCCGAGGCCCACTGTGTGGTGATGCAGATTGCTAGCTATCACTGCCTGGCTTTATTTAAAGGAAATGCAGTGGGCTTCCTGTAGAGAGCTCTGACACAGTTGACTACATAGAAGTCTTGTATGTTTTTACCTGGTCAGGTATTTCTCACATCTTTTGTTATCAGCATACCATTCCAATCTCTTACCTGCAGTTGTGTGGAGAACTGTTTTATAGTGAAAGATCTTCACTGGGGGATTGAGCAGCATTTAATAAAGTCTATGTTTGTATTTTGCCTTATGTCACTTTTGGTTTTTTCAGCTCTAAGCTTAAGCATCCAGGAGAAATCTGTTCTCCTTTAACATAAATATGTAAACACAGTTTAGAGAAAGTTAGGATGCTTCCTGCAATTTAACTAAAAAGTAGGGCTGGATGTGGTAGCACACAACTGCAATCCCAGCAAGGTGGGAGGATCGTAGGTTCAAGGCCACAGGCAGCCTGGGTAATTTAGCAAGACCGTGACTCAAATAAATGGGCTGGGGGCATGCAGCTCAGCGGTAGAGCACTTGTAAAATATGCGTGAGGCCCTGGGTTCAACCCCCACTAGCACCAAATAAAAAAAGACTGTGCACTGTGAATTAATGTTCTAGCCATTTACCTGTTTTACAGAATGTTTTCATGACATTCTAAATTCTAGGATGTCCTTCCATCTTCATGTCCCTCTATTTGAGGACAGGTTTAAACTAAGTTTTAATTAAAACAGACCTGAAGGGATCAGCCTCGAAATCTACAATAAGTAAAAGCACTTTCTGTCATGGGCCAGAAGACTTGGCAGAGTTAGAAGTCAGACACTGTAATTACATCCTTCCAGCTACTGACATTTTGTTGTTGTTAGGTGCCGTCGAGTTGGTATCCGACTCATAGCAACCCTCTGTACAACAGGGGAAACACTATTGTCAGTGCTTCTCTGCTGTGCATAGAGTTTTCAATGGCAGATTGATTTTTGGGAGTGGGTTGCCAGGTCCTTCTCCCAAGCCTATAGTTTCTGGTGTTCCCAGGCGGTCTCCCATCCAGGTACTAACCAGGCCCAACCCTGCTTAGCTTCCGAGATCTGACGGGATCGGCTGCCACAGGGCTACAGCTGCAGGCAAATAATATGTCTACAACAAAGCTGGACAAGAAAGCAAGCATTCTGTCTGGGCCAATTTCAGGAACCACTTGACTTTGTTGTTGTTAGGTGTCATCGAGTCGGTATCTGACTCATAGTGACCCTTATAGGGTTTTCAATGGCTGACTGTTTCGGGATTGCCTTCGGAGTGGATTGCCAGGTCCTTCTCCCATTTTTGCGGTGCTGGGAATTGAACTCAGGACCTCAGAGACTACAGCGCCGTGCTACCAACTGAGCTAAATCCCAGCCACAATCAGCCATTGAAAACCCTATAAGGGTCACTATGAGTCGGATGCTGACTCGACGGCACCTAACAACTGACGTTTAGATCTCCTTTAACAACTGCTAAAAACGCCCCCAGGCTCTGCATGTTACTCTTAGCTCATGGTGAAAGCAGCCCTCTCAGTAGAGTGGATCCTATTCTACCACACTGACAAGTGGTGAGCCCCACGGAGCTGCCCTGCAGGGCCACCTGGACAAGGCGTTCCTCCTACACGCCACAAGAACCCCAGGCCAGCCAGCGCTGCAGACAATTGGGGCAGCCATGACTAAAAGGAAAGTCTACCAAAAAACACAGGCTGAAAGGCAGGCCCTTTCTTCCCTTGCCTTTGCTGAAGTCAAAGGTAAGGTCTAAAAGTCTATTTGTGGAAGGTTGAGGGCTATTGCTCTTACTGAAGAGCAGCCAAAGTGGATCCTGACAGGTTGTAGCTACCAGTTAAAATGTTTTTTGTTTTTTTCTTTAAATAGGCAAAAATGTTCACTTCCTAATCTACTTAAAGTACATTTAATAGGTCTCTCAAGTTTGCACAATACAAGAAATTTTAGTATGTTCGCTGAAGCAATTTTATTAGATATTTAAGTGATAAGTTAACTGAGTTTTTTGTGGCGTGTATTTTTGGTGCTGGGGATGGAACCCAGGGTCTCAAGGTGTGCTAAGCACCGAGAGACACCTCTAGCCCCTACAGATTTTTTTTTTTAAATATCTCACACTTGTTTTTCAATATTGTTGTTGATGTTTTATGCTTGTCTTTGCATTTATCCTACAATATATTGATTATACAGAGAGACCTAAGGTAAAACTTGAATTTGCATGCTTTTGTGGAACAGAAAGGGAGCAAGGAATATTTTTCTTCGTATAAGTTCGCTTTTAGTAATTCACCCAGAAAAGTTTCTTGCTGCTAAAAGATCAAAATGCCATACTTACACATTTGAGTTGTTCTCTTTGGATTATATAAGCCAGATTTCATTCAGGAAGTATCACCATATCCTCTTGGGATGCAAAAGGCATGGAAATAATTTAAAACTCTGAAAACAATTTTTACAACCCTCAGTCAATGTGAAAATATATACTTAAAAAGCCCTGAATTTTTTGTAGGTAATCCTTTCTATCAAAGGCTAGATTGGCAGCTTTGGGGTCACACTCAGTGTCCCTTTCTCAAAGGGTTGACAGTGAAGTGTTGGCCTGTTCATGATGTGCGGTGCGTCCCTCTTCCTGGCCACCTGCTAGCAGCCGCCATGCCCAACGTGCCCTCCAAGGAAGCAGCGACCACGTACCTTACTGGAGTCGAATCCATCCATGCTACGAGTCCAGACTCACGCTACCATTTGGTTTTGGATGTCACAACATGAAACAGTGCCTGTTTTAGCAGATATTCATATGGGCACACGCATTCCTTTTATATCAACCCAACTTTTATTTACCTGTTAATGAAATCAAAATACACTAAGTCCACTACTGTGTCCATCTGTTAGTGCTCCTGAGTGTTGTCAGTCAACTCACCCCTGCCATCAACGGAGTCCAGCCAGAAGCAGGTGGCTAGCTACTTCACAGGAGGCTTAGTCACCAGTTTCTAGAAGCTCTCAAAGTCTCATGTAATAGTTAACAAGTGACAGAGCTTGTCAGAGCCTGGACAGCACCAGTGGATGATGTAAGGGTCTAAGGGTTTTGCCTTTGTCCACTGCCCAGGTTCCAAAACATGACCTGCAGACCTCAACTGCAAATCCTGCAGTCAGGCTTTTGGTGAAAGAAAATCACGCTCTCATCTGTCCATTTTAAAAACATCAAGGAAAAACCTAAGGTAAAAAGTGGAGCCTTAACTATCCTGCTGGAGCTTAACCCACAGTGTACCGAACTAGAGGAAAGGCACCTTCCACAAACCCTACTCCCGCACCACTGCACAGCTCTGCAAAATGTTCAGTAATAATTTACTTAGGTTTAACTTTCAGGTTATCCACTGGATCATTCGAGGAAGGCTCTGAACAGCCTGTTCCTGGGCCAGGTTAGAAGTTCCAGGTGATAGGACCTGCCAGGGCCCTCTTCAAGTCAGTACAGGAATCTGGCGGCTCGGTTTATCAAGGTGAAAGTGATTGTGGAGGATGTCCATGAATGTGGCGCTTCTGGAAAGAGTGGCTTCAGCTTATATGGTTTGTTGCCTGGCCTCTTCTTTTAAGGAATCGCTTCCTAATTTTGATCATCCATTTCACACTCAGTTTGGCAAACTCTGCTGCTTTAAATAATGCCAGGAACGCCCCACAGAGAAGAGCAATGGTGTTCCAGGGATTGGCCGTGATTATCTGTGAGACAGAAACACAGGGTTTCTTGTGGCTTCGGTCCTGATTTTTAAGTCACCCCAATGGTACTACCCGATAGCGCCTGCTCCCCCATCATGGATGCCCCAAGGAAAACACCTGGACTCTTGACTCTCTTAACTGTACCTCACTGCACCTTTAGTGTCCCCACCTAATCTGACGGAATACACTCACCCCTCCCTACAGTACAGTGATTTCCAAAGCCTCTGCACAGATAAGCTGCTTAATGCTGAGCTTTGCTTTGGTGACCGAATTTGATAAGTGGCTTTGCTTTGAGGTAAACTTCCCTGAAATGTCACCAAACCCAGTAAGATGAGTTCCTCCGGTTTCCTTCTCATCATCTTATTACCTTAGTTTCCAGCTGTCTCCCAGGACTGAGCCCCAGGACTCCCACCTCCAGGCCTCTGATGTGCTTCCCCTGCCCAGGGGGCTGCGGTCCCATCCAGCCTTCTGACCCTCACACTCTTAGCCGAAACCTCCCTGTACCTGGGATCATCATGGACTATCTGATGTTAGTCACTCCAAGGCATAGACTGCTCCTCCCTGAATGGTCCTCACTGGACCCTTAAGGCTCAGGTCTCATTTCGACTTCTAAATGCCCCAGTGTGAGCTGGGCACAGTGGCTCAAGTCTGTAATCCCAGCAATTTGGGAGGCAGAGGCAGAGGCAGAGGCAGGAGGATCACAGGTTCCAGACTACAGGCAGCCTGTGCTACTTAGTGACAGCCTGTCTCAAAATGAAAAAAATAACAGCGACTGCAGGGTGCAGCCCAAAGTATACACGGAACCCAGGGCTCAGCCCTCAGCCCCCAGTACTGAAAAAAAAAATGTATATATACATATAAATAAATAGAAAAGGCCCTGGTGTGGTAAAAAAAAAAAAAAAAAAAAACACAGTCATGGGGCCAGGGTAACAGGGAGCCCATACAAATCTCATGTTCACACAGGCAAAATGGATAAAATGCCACGCTGCTCAGGGCTGCTGGGAAGCATGCCTCAAGGAACGGGCTCTGGCCAGCCCATGACAGTCACCTCATACTCAACAGAGGAGGTTCAAAAATGCCGACTGCAAGCTCACATCCTTCTAGCTGGAGTCTTCTTGGTGAGCTTCTGCCCATGCTTCACACACAGCCCTGGTGGCCCCAATGACTGCGTGCTGGGTGACTGAAGAACTCATCTGGGTCATGTGGTCCCCACCAGGGAGCCAAAGCTCATGTCTCAGCTGTGCAGTTTCTTCCCTGAAGCCATGATGGTGTCAGCACATTTCACGATAATGCGAATGTCGGCCTTGAGTGTGAGGCGGCGGCTCCTGTGAGGGTCATGTGCATCACGTTCCTCCAGCGAAGCTGCCCTGTGCTCTCTCCCCTTCCCGAGACCCAGCCTGCGAATGTGGCCTTAACTGATGATTTCATTATGTGGCCCTTTCTGTTCCAACTGACCACCAGCAAGGACTTCTACCCTACACAGAATCATTAAAAAGAATGGCTCTGGCAGTAATCTGTACAGTAAGTGAAGACTTCCTACTTCATTCTGTCAATTAACATTATTCCTACCAAGCAACTAGTCTGCTAAGCACTCTGCTAGATACCAGGGGAGTGATGAACAAAATGACGATGTCCTCACCTTTAGAGACCAGACCAATTAAAGCCACGTTATAACCTCAGTGTCACAAAGGACATAAACATAGACTCCATGCTGTGAGAGAAGGTGAGGTCAGCTAGGCAAACAGCCTGTGAGGAGGCGGCAAAATGCTTCAGGACAGGGAGTTCGCCCGCATGCTCCTGCACGGTACTCACGTCTTGGACTTTCTGGATGAAAGGATCTTTCCATTCGAAGACCACAAAGAACAACTGTGCGCTTTTCTCGGCAGCTGGCCTCTGGTCATTGTAGTTAACCACGCTGGTCTGCATGCAGAGGAGAGCAGTTACCACCTCTGGGCCTCCCTTGCCTGGGCCCCAAGAAAGCAAAGAGCAGGAAGGGGATCTTAGACCCTGCCTCTCCTGACACAATCTTTTGGAGAGAGAAAGCCAAAAATCTCAAACTCAAGGTCCTAAAACTGGCACAAAACCAAGTCTTTACCAGTTTACCCTGTGTAGTTCTTTGGGGAAACGGGATGTGTGGTGCACAATCAGTAGTTTGGATTGTCACCAAAATCTGCCATCGGGTAACTGTACTCATAATTAAGTCTTATTCAGACTACCAGGTAAGACTCAATTAAAAGTAGTAAAAATCCCAAATCTCAAAGCACTCCATCTTAAGAGCAGAGTACTCCAACCCTTCAAGTCCACAGGAACAAAGTGTAGCCTGCAGATCCCATGACTGTGCATCCCTGGGAAATGCTGAGGGGGGTGTGCATGGGAAGATCTGGCTGTGTGGTGTCATGGCACACGGACAAGCTCCAGGGGCATCAGGCCAGCCCCAGCATGGGGCCACCACAGATCCCAGTCTTAGCTCTACCACCTAGAGGGCAGGGCCCAACACCTGCCTCGCTGATGTGAGGATCAGATGGAATCACCCACGGGACAGCGTGGTGTAAGACATTTCTGAGTCTTTTCTAAAAAGCTGGTGACTGCCCAAATGCTTCCAATTATACACTAATAAAAGGTATAGAAATTTCTCAAGTTCACAGGTTTGCTGGGGTCTCCACCGCTTTAGTTTCAGATCACAGGATGAGGCAGGGCGGGCAGGCATGGCTGCCCCGACTGTAAAGTGAGTAAATGCTCTTTCCTCTCGGGGGTCAGGTGAGGACCTGGGGCACTGCCGAGCAGAAATGCAGGCGACAGGTGTCTCATCACACAGGAGGACCTGAAGGACCTCCTGCTGGACACTGTTAACCTCCTAAGGTGGGAACAGCCTCTTCCTCCACCGTCCTAGGAGCCTGGGCTCCTGATAGAGCACTTCAGGACAAACCCAGGACCGTGCCACTTCCAGCCAGAGATGGCCCGTTGGCTGGAGTGGGTCCCACCTTCTGACCCAGACCTTCCCTAGGGCTGACCTCGGAGTCCAGCCCCATGGACAACCTCCGAGGAGCAGCAGCTGAGGGGGCCGTGCCAACCCCCTCAATTCCTCTGTAGCCCCTGGCTGAATGCACAAAGGGCGGCAGGAGGGCAGAGCCACAGCCGTAGGAGCTTGGAAGTGGCAGTGGGGTGCTGCCTCTGCTCCAGATGGACCGACAGCCAAACCTCCCACCTCCCCCGCACCAGCCTTTTCCCTCCGTCCTCCCAAGGTCTCCATGATCACAGCAAGAGACCCAGCAAGCCGGGAGCTTGTGAGCTGACATCCTGTTAGCAAAAAATGTCCAGGCACATCCGGCTGTAGCGGCGCACGCCTGTGATCGCAGTGACTCGGGAGGCGAAGGCAGGAGGACTGCAAGTTCAGTGCCAGAGGGGGCCTGCACAACTTAGGAGCGGCCAAGTTGCAGCCGTCTCAATCTTAGAAAGGAAAGCGGGCTGGGAGTGCAGCTCCATGGCAAAGCGCTCGCCAAGGGTACACAGCGTCTTGGGTGCTGCAGCCTGGCACCACCCAATAAATTCAGTCCAGCCCTGCACCCGACACATTCCAGCCTATAACCTTACGAGCTGCGTTCTGTGCACTGTTGTTCTGGTTCTGGATAAATTCTAAGACTGCGACAAACAGAAACGTTAAGAGGACGAGATAAAGGAAACCCAAAGCAGAAAGGCCGTTTCCTTCTGCCTCGGCACGTGCCTGCAGGCCCACCGCGCCTGCTCTCTTCCCTGCAGAGACTCAACCGCTACACGGCTGCCGGCCCCGTGGCACCGGCACAGCGTGGAGAGTCACCCACGGTCACAGGGGCAGTGGCTCCTCTGCACCATGTTCTGCAAGGACCGGCCACCCGCGGCCCCAGGGACGGCAGGGCCTCTCCCCCCTCCTCTGCAGGGTGATGCCCCCTCCAGGGGACGGCCCAAGGCTCCCCTCTACCCAGCCCGCGGTGCCCGTGGGCCCCCCTGACCTCCTGCCGGAACTCCACTGCTTCCCGCCCGTCCTCCTCCTCGGTCTTCACTAGTGACATCTTGACCCAGGTGCGGAAGCCCCCGGAGAACTTCCAGCTGGAGTAGGCACTCTCACAGGCCTGCATGAAGGCTGCTTTGTCCGCGCTGGGGGACAGACGCAAAGCCACAGTTAATCCAGGGCGCCCCAACTGCAGCCCCCGGGCAGCAGGTTCCCTCGCTCCCGCCTCCCTCCCCAGAACCTGGCTGCCTCCACAGCAGAAGCAAGGCCTGTCCTGCCGTCCCCCCCTCTGGCTTCAGCTCAATCTGGCAGCGCCCGAGGGCGCCGTTCCCTCCCATAGCCAAGGTCAGCAGAGGCTCCGGAAGGCCCAGAGAGGAGCCCAGCATTCCTTGGGGAGCTTGGGGCGCTCACCACGGCTGGCAGTGGGCAGTGTGGACACAGCAGAACCAGAGCAGATCTGTGTAGACCGAAACCCAAGGCAGGACAGAGGTGGCCCTGAGGGTCTCCCAGGAGGAAGGCAAGAACAGTGCTGGGTGCAGGGAGGGGCAGGATGGGCAGAGACCGGAGCCCAGGCAGGAGGGACAGAGTTGAGGGGACTGGACAGGCTGGCACTTGCTTCCTGCTTGGCTGGGGAGCAGCCTTCCTGTCACTGCTGCTGGCTCCCTACTTCCTGCCCCACCTGGCAGGGTCACAGAGAAGATGCTCCCAACTAACTGGCGCTTTGGGCCCCAGAGACGGCACCTCAATGCCCCTGAAGCGCTGTGTGAGGCAGCCAGGGACGTTCATCACTGCACGCAAACACCCGGAGCAGAGGCCTGACCTGTACCCGCCAGAGCCCCCGCTGTGGGCGAGGCAGCGTCCCGGGGCTCCAGAAGGACCTGCCTGCCATCCAGGGGGCCACAGACCAAAGGCAGCACCCTCTGCATTTCCCAACCCAGGCAGGGTCCCAGACTCAGCGACACCTCCCACGTGGGCTTCACGGCGAGGGCGAGCAGTTCCTCCCCTGGGCTCCTAACCCCAGGTGGGTGGAACAGCCAGGCCAGGTGAGGGAGGCGGGCACATGAGGCCCTTCCCCTCCGGCTGGAGGGCGCCTGCTGCACTGTCCCCCTCCCCCCCAGGATGGCCAAGGCTTTTCCACACTGGCCACCTCTGCAGGAACTCCTGGAAGGAGGAGAAGAGGAGATAGTCGATGGCACTGAAGTCCTCGCGAGTCTGGTTCAGGCGGAACTGGAGGAAGACCAGCTCCCGCTTCTTCACCTCTCGCGGCCCCTGCACAACCAGCGCCGATTTCTGCAGGACGAGAGAGGCCAGTGTCTCAGTTCCAGAGGGTCACGTGGTTCCTGACCCTCACCCTGGGCATGCACAGGCTTTAGGGGCCACAGCACACACAATGACCAGAGCCCACAGCCAGTCCTGGTGACCAGCAGCCTCCAGGGGCCACAGCCAGAACCACCTGCCCGGGGACACAGCAGCCCCGACTCTGCTCAGCCCTGGGGCGATAGTGGCTGGCAACCCTTCTCCCCTTGGCTGGCTGAGCTGTGCAAGCTCACCTCTATTCTCTAAGGCTGGCCCTGTCCCCATTACATGTGCAAATGCTTTCCTTCAGTCCGCTTCTAATGTCATTTGTCACATGCAGGCTTTAAATGTGAGTGAAATCTGTAACTCTTCCTCTATGGCTTCTGGGGGCTGGGGTTTAGCTCAGTTGGTAGAGCACTGCTCTGTGCTAAAGCCCTGGGTTCAATCCCCAGCACCGCAAAAAACAGAAGGACCTGGCCACCCACTCCCAAAAGAATCAGCCAGTGGAAACCCTATGAATAGCAGAGAAGCACGGACATAGTGCCCGGCATGGCACAGTGTCAGGGAGTGTCTCGTTCTGTTATACACAGGGGTGCTTTGAGTTGGACTCAAAGGCACCTAGCAACCAACAAGTGGCTTCTGGGTTCTCCTTGCCCAGGGAAGCCAACGTTACATCAATACTCTATATTTTTTCATTTTTCTGCATGATACTGGGGAGTTGAACCCAGGGCCTCAAGTATGCTTTGCAAGCGCTCTACCACTGAGCTGCGCCCTCAGCCCCTTTTTAATTTTCTATTCTGAGACAGTCTTGCCAAGTTGCGCAGGCTGCCTCTGGCCTTGAACTTGTGATCCTGTTGCCTCAGCCTCCCGAGTGACTGGGATGACAGGCATGGGGCCACCATGTCTGGCTTCTATCTGTATCCTTACTATTGAAGATCTGTGAATTTCCAAGGGTGTTAAAATCACAGGTCTCAGGTGACTACTTATTTCTAACACAGTTAGTTTAAAATAGACCAACAGCATCTGTTTTGTACTTAAAAGACCTAGGACCATTAAACCTTGAGCTGGGGTTTAGCTCAGTTGGTACAGTGATGCTCTGTGCTCTGAGGACCCAGGTTCAATCCCCAGCACCACATAAATGGAAGAAGGATGTGGCAATCTACTCCCGAAGCAATCCTGAAAAATAATCGGCCACTGAAAACCCTCTGAGGGTCGCTATGCAGGCTTGACGAGACCTGACAAGGACTCGAATCTCTTAACATTTGCCACCCTTCTTTCAACCCTCTGTACCTGGAATTCCCCTTTGACGCTAATCCTGTCCCCATTTCCTCTGGTTCTCCTTGCATTTCCCCAGGGGATTCTCTGTACACCTGTGTGTCTTCAACCTTTCCTGAGGTTTTCCTTCCACTGTGTCAGAGGTGGCTGGTGGCCCCCAGTCTGTGGGAGCTGCTTCTCCCTCTGGTGCGAGGTCTGCTTTCCCAACCTGAGATCTCAGCCATATGCATCTGCCGTGCCAGTGCCACCTTTCTAGACTCGCATGTGACCCTGTGATGAAGTCCCGGAACGTGCGCAAAAGTGACTCACGCCGTTCCACGTCATTTCCTTAAAAGGGAAACATTTGCTCTTCACTTCTCATGTTGCTGGGAGCGGGCAGACACTGACCACAGGCCAGGACAACCAGGGAACAGCACGGGGTAGACAGGCCCAGGAGGCAGCGGGGCCCACGGAGCCGCCTGCCTGCAGCCTGGACCATGCCCAGGGGGACCAGCAGCCACCTCCTCCTGACCACTGCAGTCAGGCGTCTATTTTCACAAAGAGCCTAGCTGGCGCTCGGACCTGGGACTCTTAGCTGCAGTTAACAAAGGTCATGCAAACAAAACACCTGCAACGAGGCACCAGCCTCACACCTGAGCAGTGGACAAACCGGGCAGCGCAGTCACAGGTCTGGACCCTGCAGGCTGGAAAGGCAGCGCCTCACTGTGCCAAAGCAAAGCCCTGAGCGAAAGGGGAGTAGCGGGAAACCAAGGGCACAAGGGCACAAGATGTCAACAAGGACCTGAGGATTTACACGTGTTGACCAGGCAAGACCCTCAGCCCGGGGCCTGGAACGAAGGCAGCCAGCTCACCGCAGGGGCAGGAAAGGGGGGCGTGAGCCACTTCCACGCTTGCCAGCCACCCCCAAAACCAGTCTCCCAACGACGCACACAGGGAGCGGCCATATCTGGGCAGATCCCAGGGAGGAAGGATTTCCTAACACCCGCTTCAGACATGATCACCAAGGGCTCCAGGAGGAAAGTCAGCCAGCGGGTGAGGCCAGAGCCCACAGGAGCCTCCCCAGAGGGCAGCAGGAAGGTGTCCCCATGGAGCTGCCTCCATGCCCAGGCAGGGCACTCAAACACGGCAGGGCACTGCTGGATGCTCCCAGTCCTCCTCCTCTCTGAGACGGAGTCTTGCCGTGTTGCCCAGGCTGAACTCCTGGCTCAAGCGATCCTCCTGCCTCGGCCTCCTGAGCAATGGGAACTGTGGCCCCTGCTACCATGCCATTTCCTCCTCTGTCACCACTGGTCTTTGGTAGGAGCTGGTGGACAGGGAGGAGATAACTTCTCCCCAAGTTGGTAGCTTGTGGGCTGCACAGAATGGACGGAGAACACCAGCCACTCGAGCTGGAGGCAGGAGGCTCACCGAACGTCCTTCTCACGGAAACAACTCCTTGTGACCCTGACTTTAGGGGTTTTTGTAACATTTAAGTCATTCACTATCTTAACAATACAATGGCTACCTCCTGGGAGGCACGCCAGTCACCCGGGAAGCAGAGAGGCTGTCCCCAGACCAGCACTGCAGGAAGAGTGTGGGGAGGCCAGGCCTGTTACAGGCGCTGCCCCACACTGGGCGTTTCAGGAGGGCTCCCTCCCCTGCAGTCTGCTGCCCCGCTCCTCAGTGGCCTTTGCTTCTCACTGGCTCCTTTTCTTCTGTGGTTGTCTTTCTAGGACGTCTGGCGACCACTAATTCTCCTTCCTGTCTCTTCATGATGCAGGATCAGGATGCCGAGTGCAGGTCCCGGCTGTGGGGTCTTTTCTCTAATGCCCCTCCCCTGGTATGCGCCCGGGGCAGGCGAGAAGCCTGGGAGTCGCAGCGGGTCCTCCGGGCAGAGGCTCCTTTCCCGCAGTCTGTGTTCCTGTCCACCGTGCAGTCTGATCCCAGCTCCGCTGCCTCCAGTGCCCAGGCAGAGGACTTCCCTTAGCTTGTGCAGAGAACAGCCTGGGGCCGTTTCCCAGAGCAGCACCCACACTGTCCATAGGAGCTCCACACAATGGGAGGGCAGAGGCGGCGACCCAGCCCGCACCACCCAGTAGTGGCACCTCCAGGCCTGGAGGAGGAAGCCCGCACCGCCAAGCCTCTGGGTTGTGGGTTTTCTCTGATTTGTCTGCTGTGTCCGCCAGTCCCAACCTGCTATTTACATTTTCCACCAGCTCCTCAAAATCCCTCATCTGCTGGTGGCTCCTTTCCTTAGTCTAAGGCGCTAGTGTTCCAGTCTATTCTCTTCTGTATTTTGGCAGTAGTAGGAAGCATTTAGGAGACAGCCTAGAGTAAACAGATCGACAAGACTCTTCCCGGACGGCTTTCATCTTAAACCCTGACTGGTGGCTTCCGGTCACCCAGAGGAGCAGGCCTGGGCTGGCCTCTTCTGCTGTCCACACCTGCATCCCCATCCTCTCCAAGGACACCTGGCTGCCCTCCCTTGCTGACTGGTCTCCTCTGACCAGAAAGCCTTTCCTTCCCTTCATCAGGGAATGTCCCTCGCTCCCAAAGGACTTGGGAGCGAGAAGCCGAGATGGCAGAAATGCAACGTCCCCTCCTGGCTTCACAACCCTGATGCGCTCAGAGCCACACTGTGTGACAGCAGGGCCCGGGTGAGGTGGGCAAATGCATTCAAAGTGTGGATTCCCAGGCCTCATGCTCTGAAGTGAGGCCTTGGCTGGCCTCACACAGAGCATGGAATCGGCATCTCAAAGAGAAACCTGGCAACTGTGCTGAACAGGCAGGTAGTGGAGCCACTTCACTCTGTGGCACCAGCCATGCCACCCTGCCAGCAGGAACAGGTGCTCAGCCCACTTCCAGCACAGGGTCACCAAGGGAAGGGCGGAGGCCACAGCTTCCTCTCTGAACACAGCCACCCATTTCCCCATGTCCCCCCAGCTTCCCACCTGCCCCAGGGACCATGGCCCACAGGGACGGAGCTTGACAAGGCCTCCTGAGAGAGGAGACTCAGGCCACAGGGCCCACGGCCCAGATGCAGAGACAAGCGTACCACGGTCTGGTTGGAGAAGGGAAGGGTGTAATTGATCCTCTGGGTGGTGCAGTCCATATCACCAGGCTGGCCAGGGCTACGCAGGGGCGGAATGACCTCGTAGTAGTGCCGACAGCTCAGCAACTGGGCCTGGCCAGGGTACAGGGCGATACCTGGGGACACAAACAGGGAAAGGCCAATGTCAGAAGTCCCAGCCCTGGGCCCCACCGGAGATCACCTCCCACCTGCCAGTGAGCTCCCTGGTGACTGGTGAGGAGAGCCACAGAAGGGCTGGGGCAGGGCCTGGGAAAGCCCAGGCGGTGAGGGCACCTCCCCACCCCAAGCCCTCCCCCGCCTGTGGCACAGCCTCCTGGTGCCCCCAACAAAGCCGCCCCAGCCACTCCTCAGCCACCACCTCTGCCCCCAGCACAGCCTCCCAAGGCCCACACCGCACCACAGAGCCACGGGGGTTCCCCAGAACTCATTTTGTCCCTGTGTCTGCTCTGCCTGGAGGTCCTAGTACACAGGTCCCATCTGAAAACTCGGCCTCGCCCGGCCCATGCTCTACTGATAACCGTCCAACCACAAGGGCAGACACACCAAGGGCAGCCAGCGGTGACAGGAAGGCACAGTTCAGAGAGACAAGAGGAGATGCCCCAAGACTGCAGCAGACACAGAGAAGAGCCAGCCTGCCAGCAAAGCCAGGAGCCTGGCTGGGGGCTGTCAGGGGCCCCTGGGCACTGGGAGCCACCACTGGCTCTGCTCTGAGGGAGGCTCAGTGGGCATCCTGTGCACCAAGCAGGTGGGACACAGAGGGGCGCGGGGTGCAGAGGGGGGTGGGGCGCAGAGGGGGCCAGCCCACGCCTCCTCATCCAGTGCCCATTTCCAGCGCGCCTGGACAAGCTCCGTAATTCAGGAGTCCAAGGCAGTGGCAACGACCGCACTCGGAGGCTGGATGCCCCACCAGGGCAGGGCTGCCCTGTGTGCAGCCAGGGCCCGCCTCCTCGTAATGGTGGGGCCTCCCCATGCCACAGTCCAGCCCTGGCGCCCAGGTGCCTTATCCTGAGCCTCTGGCCCAGCGGGCTGCTCCCCCGATGCAGAGAAGCCCCATGCCCTGCCCTGCACTGCGCCCGGCCCCTGCTTCTCCCAGAAACACGCTGCCTGCCTTGTGCCGTGCAAAGTCCAGCTCCAGCGCAACCTCTCTGCATAGCCCACCTGAGAACCAAGGACTGGCGCTCCTGGCTGATCCTCTCCTCCGCGCCCCACCCTGCCCAGGGCCCATGAGGCTCGAGGCTCCAGGCCCCGCCCTTGCCCAGGTGCCCACGAAGCTCTAGGCCACGCCCCTGCGGTGCCAGCCGCGCACCCACCTGGCGCGTCGTACCGGTCCACCTCCTTGTAGGACACGGACATGACGGGGTGCTTGAGCTTCTCGCGGAAGTCGGTGATGGTCTGGTAGACCAGGAAGACGGCCACGGCCATAAGCAGCAGATAGATGAGGAGGAGGAGCACGGAGAAGACGTTCTTCAGGCAGGCCTTGCTGAAGCGCACGCCGCTGCCGGCCGGCTCGCTGTCCAGGCCTGGAGGAGCAGTGGCCGCGCTCAGTGCCCACCTGGACCCGGAGGTCGCGCACAGCTGCCCTCCAGGGCCCTGGTCATGTCTCCAAGGACCGGTAGCGCCCACCTCCCCCTGCCAGCTCCGCTCCATGCCCTCCCACCCTCATCCCCCAGGCCGAGCCCAACCCATCTGTGGGGTCCACCAGAGGGGCATCTCCCGGGAAGCGGGGTCTGCCTGCCACCTTCGCGTGGGTGTCCTTCCTCCACACTCCCCAGGACACCCTGATGTCACCGCCTCATTCCGCAGCAACATCTCTATGGTTCTTGGATCCTCCCCAGGCTCTGGCCTCTGGGAGGGTGGGGTCAAGGCCCCTCTTCAAAACTGGACCCCTGGCACTTCACCCTGGGCTGGGAACAGTAGGTGTCCTGCACATCCCCAGGGCCTGAGTGACCGTGTCCTGAGGTCACTCCTCCAGGACGCACAGCTCTGCCTCCCCTGCTTGTTTCCACACCATCCTGAGCCTAGGGGACTGTTAGGGACTGAACTGTGCCTGCTCCTCTCTAAATTCCTAGGAAGCCCTAACTCCCAGTGAGATGGTATTTGGTGACAGGGCCTCTGAGAAGCTCATTAAGTTAATGAGTTCACAAGAATGGGGCCCTGATCAGAAGGGGCTGATGTCCTCAGAAGAGAAGGAAAAGCCAGGCAATGAGGCACACATCTGTAATTCCAGCAACTCAGGAGGCTGAGGCAGGAAGACTACAGGTTCCAGGCCAAAGGCAACCTGCGTAACTGAGACCCTGTCCCAAAATTTAAAAGAAAGGGAGCTGGGGGTGCAGCTCAGCAGTAGAGCACTTACAAAGTATGTGCGAAGCCATGGGTTCAAGCTACAGAACACAAATAAGAGGCATAGGAAGAGAATGGGAGAAGGGCCCGGACACCTACTCCCCCAAACAGCCATTGAAAACTCTATGCATAGCAGAGAAGCACAGGCAATAGTGTTTCACCTGTTGTGCACAGGGTCGCTATGAGTCAGACACCGACTCGACAGCACCTAACAACAAGGAAGAGACACCAGAATGTGTGTGCAGAGAAAGGTCACATGAGGACAGTGAGAAGGTGGCCTTCCGAGGCCAAGGGGCCAGCCTTCACCAGAGACCAGCTCTCCTGACCCCCAACTCCACACTGTGCGAAGCTCCTACTGTGACAGCCGCCCAGTTGTGGCACTCGGTCTCGGAGCCTGTGCCCACATTCCCATAGTGCTCTCTCTGCGCCTCAGCTCAAGTGAGCCTCCCTGAGGAAAAGCCCAATGCCCTCCACAGCACAGCCAAGCACACAACTGGGACCAGAGAGAAGGCTGAGTATAAGAGCAGCAAGGTGTCTGTGCAGCTTCCAGCTTCCAACAATCACAGAGTAGCTTGGTCATACCACCCTGCAGCAGACAGCCATCATAAAATTTGGTTAACACCTTTGAAATTATTTGAAGGCATTAGAGTGACCCGGAGCAGGCAGAAATGAGAAGGGAGTCTACCCCTGGAAGAGAAGAACTGGCCCTAATGAGGTGTATAAGTTTGTCACTTTTTGCCCAAGAGTGCACACCAACTCCTAAACAGTATGGCTGAGGGTGACAGAGAACAGAGTTCAGGGCTGGAAGAGCAGTCAGAAAGAGAAATCCTGAAAAGGGGTGATCCACATAGTGGTTAGCCTCCCAAATCTGCAAATAAGCACAAATCTTTGGGCCAGACAGGGGAACAGCACCTGAACACTGAAAGAATAATAAGCAGCAGCATTTTGAAATTACTCATGAAGGGAAGATAGGACTTGGAGGTTGAGTATTGCCATACCAACGACCTGCTAAGATAAAAATTCTTCACAAGCTTCAACAGAATCTCTAAACAGAACATTCACAATGTCCAGTGTTCAATCACAAATTACTAGACATGCTAAGAAACAAGAAAGCATGACCCATACTCAAGGAAAAAAGGAAACCCAAATGTGGAAGCATGTTAGTGAGCCTATCGCACTACAAGAATTTTAATGAAAAATAATGTGCTTTTCTGAACTCAAAGAACTGATATAAAGCCCACAGGTTTAAGAGTATGAGCTCCTAAGTCAGAGTTTGGGGCTTTAGTCTCAGCTGTACTACTAACTACTCTACAACCCTGGATACTTAACACTCCCTAAAGCCTCTCCTCCTTCATGTGAAAAGTAAATAACTGTTTCAATTTTATAGGATCTTTGAGAGAACTTAAGAGAGTGAAGAATGTATACCATAACACCTATGCCGCAGTAGCAATGAAAGAAACGCAATGTACTTCTACCCCTCAAAAAAATGAAGTCTTTAATGACAAGCATGGCAAAAATGAACATCATAGAACTACAACCTTTTGGAGGGAAGAGATTGAGACAGGGTCGTGGTGTAGCCCAGGCTATCCTGGAACTTTCTATGTAGACCAGGCTGTCCTTGAACTCATGTTGATCCTCCCGCCTCAGCCTCCCAACGGCTGGGATCACAGGCATGGCCACTACACCCAGCTAGAATTACAATCTCGTAATAACAAGGAACTAGAAGAAAACAATATACGCTGAAAATAAAATAGAGGTTAGGAGGAACAGTGTCACACACTAGGCAGGTAATGTTTCTATGTCCATTAAACAAATCCCCAAATAGGTAAGTTATATAACGCTAACACAATTTATCAGAGAATATTAATCCATTTCAGGAATGTAAAACTGTGAACTAATTAGTATTCATTATTTTCTAGCAAAATGCTTTAGAACCAAAAGATGAAAAGAGAAAGAGTATTGAAAACTAGAAGAAAAGTAAACATGATCAAAGTAAGGTATAGTTCAATAATTATCTTGAATATAAATGCGTAAATATTCTCCAATTAAAAGATACAGATTGGCTGAAGGGATTTAAAAGACCCAACAATATGCTGCCTTTAAGAAACTCACTTCAAAAGTACAGACTTAAAGTGAAAAAAATAGACAATATCCCAAGCAAATGGAAACGTAAAATAGCAAGAGTAACCATACTTATATTTGAAGAAATAGACTTTAAGACAAAAACTGTAAGCTACAACAAAAGTCACAATATAATGACCAAAATCAATTCATCAAGATATAATGACTGCCAATCTCTAGGTATCTAATGTCAGAACACTCCATTTTATAAAGTAAACAGTATTAAACTTAAAGGGAAAGACACTCCAATACAATAATAGTGAAGGGTTTCAATATTCTATATTCCACTCTTATCAACGGACAGATCATTTGAACCCCTGAAAGTTCTTTTCATTAGCAAATGGAATTTTCTCCAGAATAGACCATATATTAGGCACAAAACAAGTCTCAACAAATTAAAATTGAAATCATACCCTGCATCTCTTCTGATCACAAACGAATTCCACTAGAACTCAACAACAAAAGAAATTTTAGGAGTCATACAAATACAAGGAACCTGAACAACACAATTTAGAAACAGTGGGGGTTACTGAAGAAGTCAAAAGGGAAATTCAACTATTTCCCGAAACAAATGAAAATGGAAACACAACATACCAAAACCTGTGGGAAGATGGAAGTTCATTGCAAAGGATGCCTACACCAAAACCACAAAGATTTCAAATGAACAACCTAATGATTCATCTCAAAGACTTAGAAAAGACCAAATCAAGCCTAACAGGAAAAGGAGAAAGAAAGATCAGAACAGAAATAAAGCAGAGACTTCAAAAAATACAAAAGATCAACAAAACAAAGATAAAACAAAGTTAAAAAACTTTACCTAAAGAGAGAAGACCCAAATAAATATAATCAGATGAAAAAGGAGACATTACAACTGATACTACAGAAACACAAAGTATTAGAGATAATTTTGGAAATTACATCCTAACAAACTGGAAAATCTAGGACAGATTTCTAGACACATGACCTACCAAAATTGAACTAAAAGAATATTAAAACAAAAATCTGAATAGACTAACAAGTAATGAGATTAAATTAATTTTACAGTCTCTCAACAAAGAAAATCCTAGGACTAGATGGCTTCACTGACTGAATGTTATCAAACTTTTAAAGAACTACAATTCTTAAATTCTTCCATAGAACTGAAAGAGAGGAAACCCTTTCAAACTTAGTCTTTGAGCACACCATGACACAGTTACCAAAATGTGACAAGAACACACACATTAAAAAAAAAAAAAAAAACCACTATAGACCAATATCTCTGATGACTATAGATGTGAAAATCCACAACAAAATATTTACAAATAAGATCCAATAGCAAATCAAAATTATACACCATGATCAAGTTGGATTCATTCCAGGGATGCAAAAATGGTTCAACATATGCAAATCAATGAATCAAAAATAAAAATCCTATTTTCCAGGTATAGTCGCACATGCCTATAAGCTCAGCTACTTGGGAGGCAGAGGCAGGAGGATCATTAGATTCCCGGAGTTCAAGACCAGCCTGGGTAACACAGTGAGATCCTACCTCAAAAATAAAATTTTAAGAGATTGTCCCAAGTTGCAGAACAGAAGAGAAGAGGGAGTGGGAGTAAGCAGAACTCACCTCCAGCTAGGGAGGGGAACTGGAGCCCTCATCCAAACAGAGGCACAAATCAGAAACACAAAAAAGCAAGACAACACGTCTCCTCCAAAAGACCATGATTCTTTTAACTACTGAATCCAAGGATACTGAAATAGTTGCAATGTCAAAGAATTTAAATATTTGCAAAAATGATCAATGATTTAAAAGAGGATGCAAATAAGCAAATGAATGAAGTAAGGAAATAAATACAGGGCCCAGGTCAGAAAGCCACCAATATGGAAGATAAAGTCAGCAAAATGGATGAGAAACTCAGCAAGTAAATTGAGATTTTGAAGGAAAAAAAAAAAAAAAAAAACTAAACAGAAATGTTGGAAATAAACCAAATAAAAACCATAGTGCAAAGCATCACCAGTAGACTAGTAAAGCAAAAGATAAAATATCGGGGATGGAAGACAAGGTTGAAGAAATATCACATTCAGATATCAACAAAGAAAAAAGAATAGCATGACCACAACTTCCAAGAACTTTGGGACATGATCAAGTGACCAAATCTAAGAAATCCAGGGACTAGAAGGAGTTGAGATTAAAAACTAAAAGCATAAACTGAACATGGTGGTTCACGCCTGTAATTCCAACAACTCAGGGGGTGGAGGGAGGAAGATTGCAGGTTGAGGCAAGAGGCAACCTGCATAACTTAGTGAGACCCTGTCTCAAGATAAAATATTTTAAAAAGTAGCTAGAGGTGCAGTTTAGTGGTAGAGTGTTTGCAAAATATGCATGACACCCTGGGCTCAGCCCCCTAGAACTAGGGGGAAAAAAGCCAAAAGCTAAAGGAATAGAAAACTTATTTAATGAAATTATAGAAGAAAATTTCCTAAATCTAGGGAAATGGACATCCAACCACAAGAGGCATTTAGAATACCACACATCACCAAAAAAGAACCTCCCTATGATGCATTAAAATGCCAAGACTACAGAACAAAGAAACAATATTAAAAGCTGCAAGAGAAAAACATCAACTCACAAAGACAAACCCATCAGAAAAACATTAGACCTTTCAGCACAACACTAAAATCTAAGAAAGCATGGAATGATGTATTTCAAATACCAAAAGTGCCAAATAAGATTATATCAAAAATATTTAAAATTGATGGAAAAATAAAGACATTCCAAGACAAGCACACATTAAGCAATATATGACTAACCTAGCATTACAGAAGATACTTAAAGAAACCCTACAACCACAGAAGGAAGAAAGACAGTCTCCACCACAACAGCACAGGAAAGAATAAACTACATGGCAGGAATAGATAAACTAAAGAGAACTGGGAAAGAATCAGTCATGTCTAACTCAAAAACCCAGGGAACCCTGAATATAATTAAGGGAAAAAAAAAGAGAACAGTGTATTAGCCAACCAGGAAAACACCCAACACAATTAGAAAAACCAAAAAACCCCTCTCAACAATAACCCCAACTATGTTGTTGTTGTTGTTGTTAGGTGCCGTCGAGTCGGTATCCGACTCATAGCGACCCTCTGTACAACAGGGGAAACACTATTGTCAGTGCTTCTCTGCTGTTCATAGGATTTTCAATGGCAGACTGATTTTTGGGAGGGGGTTGCCAGGTCCTTCTCCCAAGCCTACAGCTTCTGGTGTTCCCAGGCGGTCTCCCATCCAGGTACTAACCAGGCCCGACTCTGCTTAGCTTCCGAGATCTGATGGGATCGGATGCCACAGGGCTACCGCTGCAGGCAAACCCCAACTATAAATGGTCTTAATTCTCTAATTAAAAGACATCGATTAGCAGACTGGATTAAAAAACAAGATCCAACAATTTGTTATCTGCAAGAAATACATCTCACTGGCAAGGACACTCACAGAGAGAAAGGATGGAAACTGATATACCAATTAAGGGGAAGCCAAAAAAAAAAAAAAAAAGGAGAGTAGCTATCCTTATATCAAAGAAAGTAGACTTCAAGTTAAAATTACTCCAAAGAAACAAAGGTCATTACATTATTTATAAAGGGATCAATCAAGAAGCTATAACAATTGTAAATATATGCAATGAATATGAGTGCAACCAACTTCATTAAAAAAACACTACTGACTTGAAATGACAAGATAGCTTCAGACACAATAATAGTGGGTGACTTCGATATCCCACTCATCAATAGATAGAGCATCCAGATCAAAAAAAAAAAAAAAAAAGGAAAAAAAAATAACTTCAGAGTTAAACAGCACTATAGATCAAACACCTGCAGCTATACCACTGTGGCATCTGAGCCCATCAGATCTTAGAAGCTAGGCAGGATTGGACCTGGTTAATACTCGGATGGGAGACCACCTAGGAACACCAGGTGCTGTAGGCTTGGGAGAAGGACCCAGCAGCCCACTCCCAAAAAGCAACCAGCCATTGAAAACCCTATGAGTAGCAGAGGAGCACTGATAATAGTGTCTTGCCTGTTATAAGTAGGGTGGCTATGAGTCGGACACTGACTCCACAGCACCTAACAACAACAATAATATATCAAGTAGATTTAATAAATATATACAGAATATTCTGGGCTGGGATACAGCTCAGTTGATAGAGCGCCACTCTGCAGTCTCTAAGGTCCCACGTTCGATTCCCAGCACCACAAAAATGGGAGAAGGACATGGCAATCCACTCCAGAAGCAATCTCGAAACAATCAGCCATTGAAAACTCTGTAAGAGTCGCTATGAGTTGGATACAACTCAACAGCACCTAACAACAACAGAATATTCCATTCCAAATTTACACAATACACATTCTTTTCAGTAGCCCCTGTTGTTGTTGTTGTTGTTAGGTGCCGTCGAGTCAGTATCCAACTCATAGTGACCCTCTGTACAACAGGGGAAACACTATTGTCAGTGCTTCTCTGCTGTTCATAGGGTTTTCAATGGCAGATTGATTTTTGGGAGGGGGTTGCCGGGTCCTTCTCCCAAGCCTACAGCTTCTGGTGCTCCCAGGCGGTCTCCCATCCAGGTACTAACCAGGCCCAACCCTGCTTAGCTTCCGAGATCTGACGGGATCGGATGCCACAGGGCTACAGCTGTATCAGTAGCCCCTAGACACATACAAACCTCCCAGATTGAACCATGAAGAAATAGAAGTTCTGAACAGATAAATAACAAGAAGATTGAATCAGTAATAAAAAGTCTTCCATTGAAGAAAAGCCCAGGACCTGATGGTTAGTTGCAGGGCTGAATGCTATTAAACATTTAAAAGAACTAATTTCAATTCTCAAATTACCCCAAAAACCTGAAGTGGAAGTTGTAGTTTGTTGTTAGGTGCCAGCCATCAAGTCGGGTCCAACTCAAAGCAACCCTATGTACAACAGATGAAACACTCCCCAACAAGTAGTGCCAAGCACTACTGTCAGTGCTTCTCTGCTATTCATAAAGTTTTCAATGGCTAATTGTCTTTAGGGAGTGAGTTGCCAGGTCCTACTCCCAAGCCTACAGCACCTGGTGTTCCCAGGTGATCTCCTATCCAAGTACTAACTAGGCCCAGGCCTGTTTAGCTTCCAAGATCTGATACCACGGTGGTACAGCTGCAGGCAAAGTGGAAGTAATTGTCCTAAACTCGTTCTACAAAGTCAAGCATTACTGACACCAAAGTCAGTGACACACAAAAAGGAAAACTACACACTGATGTCCTTGATAAATACAATGCAAAAATCCTCAACAGAATACTAGTAAATCAAATCCAATAGCACATCACAAGATTATTCATACCACGCATGGTGGCAGCACATGCCTATAATCCAGCACTTGTGAGGCTGGGGCAGAAAGATCTTGAGTTTGAGGCCAGCATGAGCTACCCAGTGAGATCCTGTCTCAAAAAAAAAAAAAAAAAAATCTTCATCATTGTCTGGTGGGACTCATTCATGCATCCTCAGGATACAAAGATGGTTCAACATTACACAAATCAATAAAAGAATGAAGAACAAAAACCCTCTGATCATTTCAGTGGATGTGGAGAAAGCATGTGATAAAATTCAACATCCAGTCATGAAAATCCTCAACAAATTAGGTACAGAAGGAACGTACCTCAGTACTGTGAAGCCATATATGACAAACCCATGCTAACATACAAACAGAAAAACTGAAAGCTTTTCTTCTAAAATCTGGAACAAAGTAAGAATGACTACTCTTGCCACTTCCACTCCACATAGTGCTATAGGCCACAAAAATTCGGCAGGAGAAGGAAATTCAACTTGGGAAAGGGTCTTTTTTTTTTTTTTTCATTGTTTTTTTAACACAAAATCTCACTATGTAGTACAGGCTACCTTAAACTCTTGACCTTCCTGCCTCAGTCTTGAGTGATGGGATTACAGGTGTGCACCACCACGCCTGGCTAAACTATCCTTATTCACGAGTGATATGGCCCTAAAGACTTAAATTAAAAACAACAACAACAACAACAAAAAAAACCTGATGGAATAAATGAATTTAGTGAAGCTGCAGTGTTAATGTAAAATTGTAAATGTAAAATTGTAATGTAAATGTAATGCAGTGTAAAATTAATGTACAAAATCATAAGCATTTCTATACACCAATAGGAATGCAGTTGAAAAAGAAATCAACGAAAGCAATCCCATCCATAACAACTACCAGTAATAAATAAAAGATCTAGGAATAAATCTAACGAAGGTAAAAAGATCTCTATAATAAAAAGTATAAAGCACTGCTCAGAGAATTTCAAGAGGATACACATACATCGAAAGATATCCTATGTTCAACAGATTGGAAGACTTGTTAAAATGCCCATCTACCCCAAACAAATCTACAGATTCAATGCAATTCTCAAAGCATCAATGACATTCTTTGCAGAGCAATCCTAAAATTTGTTTGGAACCACAAAACACAAAAGCAAACAAACTAATTAGGCAAAGCAATTCTGAAGGGAGGGGAAAGCTGGAGGCATCAGATTGACTTCAAAATATACAATACTACAAAGCAGTAATAACCAAAATACCATGAATCTGGCATACAAACAAGGATGTAGACCACAATACAGAATCCAGGAAGAGTTCACACATTTATAGCCACTTGATTTTTTACAAAGATGCCAAGAACACACTTTGGGGAAAGAATAGTCTCTTCAATAAATGCTGCTGAGAAAACTGCAATATCTAGATGCAGAATAATGAAAACTAGACTCCTATCTCTCATCAGTTATAAAAATCAACTTAAAATAGATTAGAGATTTAAACGTAAACTCCAAAACTACAAAACTACTAGAAGAAAACATAGGAGAAATGCTTCATGACATTGGTTTGGGCAAGGATTTTTTGGATAGGACCTCAGAAGCACAAGAGACAAAAACAAAAATAGACAAATGGGATTATATCAAACTAAAAAGCTTTTTCTGCACAGCAAAAGAAACAATCAACAGAATGGACAGAGAACCTACAGAATGGGAGAAAATATTAGCAAACTTTACATCTGATGAGGGGTTAATATCAAAAATATACAAAGAACTCAAACATCTCAATGGCAAAATACAATCAAATTTAAAAATGGGCAAAAGATTTGAACAAACATTTCTCGCCGGGCGTGGTGACGCACGCCTGTAATCCCAGCGGCTCGGGAGGCGGAGGCGGGAGGATCGCAAGTTCGAGACCAGAGGCAGTCTGCGTAATTTAGCGAGACCCTGTCTCAAAAAAGTAAAAAAAACGGGCTGAGGTGCAGCTCAGTGGTCCAGCACTTGCAGAGCATGCAGGCGCGAGGCCCTGGGTTCAACCCCCAGTACCACAAAAACAAAAACAAAAACAAAAACAAACATTTCTCAAAAGACAATACACAAATGGCTAACATCAAAAGATGTTCAACATCACTGGTCATAAGGAAAATGTAATCAAAATTGCAATGAGATATCATGTAATCACAGTGAGAACGGCTGTTAACAAACCCTAGGAAGGCCATGGATAAAGGGACACACACTGTTGGAGGGAATGTAAATTAATATAAAACCAGTATGGAGTTCCTCAAAAAACTAAAAACAGGTATGTGATCCAGCAACACCAATAACGTGTATATATTCAACAAAAATGAAATCAGAGTCAGGCACTGTGGCATATACCTGTAATCCCAGCTACTTAAGAAGTTGAGGCAGGAGGATCACAGGTTTGAGGCCAGAAGCCAGCTTGTGCACCTAAAACCCAGTCTCAAAAATAAAAATAAAAAGGCAACGAGGGGGTGTGGCTCAGTGGTAGAGTGCTTGCCTAGCAATGCATGAGACCCTGGGTTCAACTCACCAGTGCTGGATGGATAAATGAAACCAGTATGTTAAAGGGATACGTGCACTCCTGTGGTTACTAACAGCTCTATTCAGGGTAGCCAAGATTTGAAATCAATCTAAACGTCCAACAGATGAATGGACAGTGTGGTATGCCTACACATAATACTACTCAGTCATAAAAAAGGATGAAACCCTGTCACTGTGGCAACATGGATGGATCTGGAGGACATTATGTTAAGTGAAATAAGCTAGGCCCAGAAAGACAAATACCATATCATCTCACTTGTATGTGGGCTCTTAAATAAATAAATAAGCAAGCTAGCCTCATTAAAGTAGGAAGTAGAGTAGTGATTACCAGAGCAGAGAAGGGAAGACAGAGTGAGCGGTGACTGAAGCAGGGGACTGAGCCCAGGTGAGATCGTCTGCTATAGACAGAGGGGGCCCACAACCTCCGCTTAACGCCCAGGAGCTGAAGGGTAACCGCAGTGGAGTTGAGAGGGAGCGGCCCAAGACGTGTCACAGCGCGGAAGCCGAGGGAAGAGAGTGTCCAAGAGGAAGCATCCAACCATGTGGAACCTGACCCCTGGCTCTGAAGACGCCGACTGCCTGGCGGGCCCTGCCCACCTGGCTGGGCAGCACCACTAGGGAGAGCTGGGGCTGGAGATCTCCTCCCACAGGGCTAGGGTATTAGCAGGCCACAGCCAACCTCTTCCTCCAGAAGGGGACATGCAGGGACAGAGACCCAAAGCACTGGGAAGTGGCTCAAACTGGAGGTGTAGAAAAAGGAGCCCCTGGCCTAGACATTGCCTCTGCTTCCGAGGCTGGTTCAGTACACATGGCTTCACAACTAGGGCAATACCTGAGGTCCAGCCATAGGGCGAGGGCGCGGTGGGGTGGCCTCTTCCCCCACAGGGGGCCCAGCTGCAGCACATTCCCGGGCGCTAAACCCACTCACCTGGTAAAACACCCGCCCCCTGGACCTTGACCGCCTCCTGGTCCTGCTTGTCCACCTGCTCCGAGTTCTCAACCACCTGCTCCAACTCCTCACTCAGCTGAAAGGAGAAGCAAGCGAGGACAAAGATTAGCTGCAGCAGCCTTGCTTTGCCTAGACGGAGAGAAAGCAGAAGCTGCTACTCAATTAACAGGCACAAAAGCACACGGGACACAGGGTGTGGTCAACTCGACCGAAGAACAAAGCACAGCCAAGAAAAACTCAAACAACTTCTGTGTCTTGGTTTCCTAGGACAGACCCACAAGCAACCATGACCTTAGTGGCTCGAAACAGAGCCGTCTTCTCTCCCATGTCTGGAGGCATAAGTCTGAAGTGAAGGAGTTGGCAGGCTTGGTCCCCTCTGAGAGCTGCGAGCGAGAGTATGCCCCATGCTCTGTCCTAGCTTCTGGGGACAGCCTTGGCACTCCTTAGCTGAAGGTGCATCTGATTTCCAGTCTCCACCTCCATGTTCACAAGGCATTCGCCCTGTGTTGGCATCTTCTACACAGGGTCATCTCTAAGGATACCAGTCATGCTGGACTAGAGGCCCACCCCATGTCGGTGTGACTTTGCCTTAACTCAGTCCATCTAAAATGCCCCCGTTTCCCAATGCGGTCATGGTCCGAGGCACTGGGGGTTAGACTTCGACGCACCATTCTGGGAAACGCGATCCAACCCACAGCACTTCCCAGAGCCACACAGCCAGCAAAGGACAGAGCTTGGAGTCAAGTCCAAGTTGGTCCAGTTCCAAAGACCATGGTCTTAACCACTTCCCAAAGGCACAGGAAATGTGACTTCGGGTCTGCTGAGCTAGAAAAGGGAACAGTGACGTTGGAGTCAGGGTTTTCTGGACTCTGGCTGAAGTCCACCCACAAGGATGGCAAACCGCAGGAGAGGCAGGAGGAGAGTCCGTGGGACAAGCGCTAACTAGCCGCCTGGTACCAAACCACTTCATTCTCACTTCATCAGTTCTCTCACCTGTCAGATGGGGGCAATTATGCTACTGAGAAGGGCAGAAAGGACACCCTGATAATCAAGACTCCGTGCTGAGGAAGGAGGGTGGGGGAGGTCAGAGGTGGGAGGAGCTAAGGCTGAATTCCAAGAGCACGAGGGGGTCATTAATTTTCCCAGGTGTTCTCCCAGGCTCCTGGTGTCTTCACTTAAGGTCTCAAGGCATCTTAATTAAAAAATCCACCCCCAGGAGACACGACTTTGAAAAAACAAAAAACAGCTCTTCTGTATTTCTTCCATCTCCCACTGCATACCTCCACCCTTAGAATCAGGCGGAACCCTCCAGCTGAAAGCCCTCCAGGCACAAACGAAAAGAAAAACCAAGCATAGGGCTGGGAGGCTGGAGGAGGCACCTGGAGAAACAGGACCCTGGCCGCAATGCAGAGGGCCCGGGCAGGTCCCGCTGGCCAAGGGGAGAGGAGGGTCGAAGCCTCATCCAGCCTCACCCTGGCCCAGCTCCCTTCCTCACCACAGCTGTATGAGCCCTGGCCAGATTCTCAGGGTGCCCGATGCCCCCCAAACTAAAATTTCCTCTCCGCGAAGACACTGAACTCAGCGCTGGGTCCGCTGTCACAAGTATCCAGGTAAGAAAGACGCAGGACGCTCTCCCCGCCCTTTCCTTGGCCTTCGCCTCTGCAGGTCAGTGGAGACAGCAAGGCAAGGGGCCCTTCTACCACCGAGCCCCATGGGGATGCCCGCAACTGGCAACTGACTCCACCTGCGGCCCTGCCCTGCAAGCAGGGTAACAGCCTACATTTTAATCAATATCTTATGCACCCTGCTGGGCAGGAGACACTGCAGGCTGCGTGCAGTGAGACGGTGCCAGGAATAGGAGACCCACGGAGGGGTCTAAGCCCATCATGGGCGCCGAGCTAAGCACTTTCCGTGCACCAACTCGGTTTCCAGCGTGGGTGGGTGAGGACGCGACCAGGGTAACAGGAGACGGGCGGACACACTGTGCGGGGTTCTGGACGCTCGCTGGGATGTGCGGGCCACTCTGGGTAGATAGACTGGGGGTAGCAAAAAGTCTATTAAAAAAAAAAAATGTCGCCTATCATCCCAGTGGCTCCAGAGGTGAAGGCGGAGGCAGGAGGATTGCAAGTTCAAGACCAGAGGCAGTCTGCATAACTTAGCGAGACCCTGTCTCAAAAAGTTAAAAAAAAAATGGGCTGGGGGTGCAGCTCAGTGGTCCAGCACTTCCAGAGCACGCAGGCGCGAGGCCCTGGGTTCAACCCCCAGTACTTGAAAAAAAAAAAAAATGCTCAGGAGTCAGGGCAGGGCCTCCAAACAGCTCTGGAGGGTTTAAGGCCAGACTGAAGGTCAGAGCAGACCCAGGGCACGGGAGGAGGCCGGGAGGGAGGTCGTCGGGAGGACCGAAGTGGGAAGCCTGGGGAGGCGGAGGCCAGGCGGCCTCCCTTACGGAGCTGCAGGAGACCCGGGCTCAGCCCGCGGCGGCGGACGGACCGCGACACAGGAAGGGGAGGCGGCACACGGCCCCCGGCGGCTGCAGCGCAGCCCTGGGCCCGAGGCCTGCGTCGCCCCTGGACGCCCACCTGCCCCCGGGGACCCCAGCGCCGCCCAGCCGCCCTCGCACCTCCTGGTAGGATGTGGCGCGTTCCTGCCGGATCATGGCCCTGCTGCGAGCCGAAGCACCGCCGACGCCGACGCCGCCCGGGGCGCGCAGGGAGCGAGCGCCGCCGCCGCCGCGCCGAGCCCCGCCAGCCCCGCGAAACCCCAGCGGCGCCCCGCAGTCCAGGCGCCGCGGCGTTCGGCGCCTGCGCTGCTCCAGCCAGGCTGCTGGGAGATGTGGTTCCGGGCCGCGTGCGCCACGCCCCCCGGAGGCGGGGCCTCCCCAGGGCCGCCTCAGGGACACGCCCCCCTTGTCTCTCGATTCCCGACTCTGTTGCAGGGGGAAGGATGGAAAAATGAGTCCGGAGCGGTACCTGGGAGCCTGGTCAGCCGGGTGGCAGCGCCTAACCTGTAACTGGAAGAGGAAGCCTGGCCCTGAGGCTTATTTTATTTTATGTTTTTTGCAGTACTGGGAGTTGAACCCTGCACCTGGAGCTTGCGTCTTTGTAAGTGCTGGACCACTGAGCTGCACCCCCAGCCTTTTTTTTTTTTTTTTTTTTACTTTTTGAGATAGGATCTTGCTAAATTATGCAGACTGCCTCTGGTCTCGAACTCGCGATCCTCCTGCCTCGGCCTCCCGAGTCGCTGGGATGACAGGCGTGCGCCACCGTGCCCAGCGGTCCTGCAGTTCATAACCGTAATAAATATTCTCAGAGCACTCTGTTACAAAGTGCATTCGTACATGGTATGCACTTCATCCTGGAAGGAGCCCTGTAAGGGGAGGATTTTTTCTTCCTATCTTGCAAGTGGTCAAACGGAACTCCCTTGTTTCAGAAAGCCTGGGGGGAGAACCGTGATCAAGGGAAGGTTGTTTCGTGCCGAAAGGACTACAGGATCCATAGCCTTTCCTTTACTCCCCAGGCCGACACTTGGGAATCTGGAGCCCTCGGTTCTTGTCCAGGCTCTGCCTTTCACCCACAGGTCTTGCAGTGCTCAGAGGCCTCCTCTGTCCGCCTGGGCATAAGTCCTGAATGCTGCACCGCAGGGGACCTTATGAAGTCATGCAGTGAACACCCCAATCCCTAAATGTGGCAGGAAACTGGACCGTGGCTCTGTGGAGGAGTGGACCAGAGGATCACATCTTCCTCCTGGCAGTGCCTGAACAGCTGTTCTGGGAGGCCGCCCAGCTGCCTGTGAGGAAGCAGACAGAGGCTCTCATTGTGCCTTGGTGAATGCTGCTGTGTCCGTGTCCGGCAGGTGCAGCTCAACACCCCTCCCCTCAGGCCGCTCAGCTCCTCGCTCCTCAGTGGCAAGCACAGCAGCACCCTGCACTTCAGGGCTCCCTGGACCTCCTGGCGTTGGCAGTGCCAGTGTGGTGTTTCTGTGTCATTGGGGGCGGGATCTGAGAAGCTGGCAGCAACCCTTTGTCATGTTTATAAAAGATTTTAGAATCGGACAGAAGGGAACTTGGAGGATAATTTAGAGTTGGGAAAGCAGCAGGTGCCCAAAGTGCTGGTGCAAGGAGTCTGGGGATGTAGCCCAATGGGGCGACGGCAGAGATGGAACAATAAAGTTATGGTTTCTGAGATAGAGATCAGAAAGCAGGCAGAGCCAGCAGGGACGGTCTGCAAAGCTGCCTTTATGCTTCTGAGTTAGAGCTCAGGAGTTTGCAGGTCCAGCAATGAGGCTGCGGCCATCTCCAAACATCTGTGAACAACTGTGGACATATGTGCCAGCTGCAGACTTCTGTGGGCTGCTGTGGACACTGCCAAGAAGTGTAGACACTGCAGGCAGGCGTGTCGGATCATCCTGCAGACTGTGTCAGTTGAGTCCTAGCTGGGCTCCTGGGCCAGGGAGGCACTCTTGGGGGTCACAGTGAAACCAAAACATGCTGAGGAGCCAAAGGCAGGTGTGCTGTGCTTTGCCCGTGGGTGTTCCTCTGCATTCCCTCCATGGTGCCACTGGCCACTGTTGTTGCTCTCTGCAAGCCCCCTTGCCTCTCCATGATGCCTGCTCCTCTCCGCAGCCCATCCTCTCCATGCCCAGTGCTGGTGGAGTGGCTTCTTTACACAATAGTGGCTAATTGCCAAGACCGTTGCCCAATCACATCCCAGTTACATGGGACATGGGATTACATCATAGTAATACTGTGCGCATGCGCCAATCTGTGTCTGATAATCTCAGTCTGTTTACATTCCAATATCAGTCACCCTGACCTGGCCTAACAGGGCAACTGGACACTGCAAACATCTCTGGATGTTGTGGATTAGACCCTGCAGACTCTTTGGAGAGCTGTGGACATCTGGACACTACATCTAGGGGAGGGATTTGGGGGGTTAAGTCCCTTCTCACTTGGGGGACAGATATTCCTCTCCTCTTTTTGATCTTGTTCTCAGCTTAGGCTGGCCTTCCAAAATAGTAAAACAGGTTTTCCTCTTTATCACAGGTGAGGTCTTGCCTTAAATGAGAACCCCTTTCCCTAGCCCCCAGACACAGACACATCTGTGGCTTTCATATGTAAAATGGGTTCTGGTCACACATTAGGCCATTTGTAAAGGTGCAATTGATTGCACAGAAGGTCACTGGTAAAACGATATTATTTCCTCCCCAGCAATCCTGCTGTTTGCAAAGGATATTACCTACCAAGGGGGAGATTAGCCTATTAAGTGAAATAGGCCAGACTCAGGAAGACAAATATCACGTTTTCTCTCATATGCAGAATCCAGATTTTGAATATATGTATGTACATATATGTCTACAGCTATACCACCCTGGTATCTGATCTCATCTCATCTTGGAAGCTAAGCAGGGTTGAGCCTGGCTAGTCCTTGGATGGAAGACTGCCTAGGAATACCGAGTGCTGTAGGCATAGGAGAAGGACCCAGAAGTCCATTCCCGAAACAATCAACCATCGAAATATGTCTAGCAGAGCCATGAATAGCAGAGATGCACTGTCAGACATAGTACCTGGCATGGCGTGGTGTCGGGGAGTGCTTCCTTCTGTTGTACACAGGGTCACTATGAGTCAGGCCCAGCTTGACGGCACCTAAACAACAACAGTGAACATGCCATTGAGTTATAGACTCCTCTACAGCCAGATATGATCAGTACAAATTACAGGGTGGCTCTTTGGTGTAAAGAGGGCCCTGACACCCAGAACTATATGAAGAGGACAGACTCAAGGAGAGAGACAGCAAGCCACAGGGCAGAGATGTCATCAGGGAACGTCATGCCTCAGGACGGCGTGATACTCCACTCCAGGGGCCTCTTCCAACCCGGGGATCGTGTGACACAGTGTAACGGTGATAGCATGCTGTGCAGTTTCCACGGCCTTCTATGTCCACCACTACTGTTGGCTTCAGCACGACCCTAGGAAGGAGCCAGGCCCACGTGGCACAGAGGCCAAAACTGAGATCCAGAAGGTTACTAGGAGCCCATGCTGCTGAATAAGTAAGTGTGTAAACATTTGGTACAGCCACTGACGGGAGGTAAGGCCTGGTGCTTAGGGGAAGGCTTGGGGACACGCGGCCTAGGCTTGAGTCTTGGCTCTGCCTCCTTCTGTGTGACCCTGGACAAGGCTTTTCAGTTTCATCATCTGTAAAATGGGGGATAATAGTTTTCATGTCATAGAGACATGTTGTTGTCAGGTGCTGTCAAATCAGATCCAACTCATAGTGACCCTAAGTATAACAAGACATGACACTACCCAGCACTTGCCATGCCACATGGGGACCTCAAGACATAGTATACGGGCTAATGAACATCAACGTGCTAGAAGCAGTGCCTGCAATAGTGAGCCCTTCTGTGGCTTCCTTTGTCAATGCTCCCAACCACCAAATGTCAAAAAGCCCAAAGAGCTCAGTCTATGGTCCTCACTTCCTCTTTACCCACATGTACTTCCCTGGCAATCAGCCATGCCCATAGCTTTAAATATAACCTATGTGCCAATGATTCCAAAATTTATCTTTGGCCTGGATTCTAGACACCCCCTAATTCCAGACTCCTATGTTCCACTGCCAGTTTGCTATTTCCAGTGAGATACCTAACACACATTTTGAACCCAACAAGCCCGACTGTCCTTGCTTTTCTCTGTCCAAAACCTGCCCCTCCCACTGTCTCTCCTATCTCAGTAAAAAGCAACTTCACCCTTCCAGTTGTTGAGGCTGAAAATCTTGGGGTTATCAGTGCCACTTCTCTGTCCATCATATCCCATGTCTCATTCGGCAGCCACCTTGTCGGCCACATCTTCTAAACATATCCACGATCCACCCACTTCTCCCCACCTTCTCTGCTACCACCCTGGTCCAAGTCAACTTCATTTCCTGCCTGGATCATTGCCATAGCTTTCCCACTGTAGTCCAAGTGATGATTATCTCGGGGCATGGCAGTGCTGTTCCATACCCTTTTAGAAAATCCCTTGGGGACTCAATATTTAAAGACAAGTAGAAAGAAAATGAAATAAAAATAAAGGCAAATTAAGAAAGTTTGGGCTCTGTGTTTAAAATAGACCATCCTAGATGTTGACTCCCGATGTGTCTGTCAGCTTGTTGTGCTACGGGGGCTTGTGTGTTGCTGTGATGCTGAAAGCTATGCCACTGGTATCTCAGATACCAGCAGGGCCACCCCTGCTGGACAGGTTTCAGCTGAGCTTCCAGACTAAGATAGACTAGGGAGAAGGACCTGGCAGCCCACTCCTGAAACAATCAGCCATTGAAAACCCTATGAATAGCAGAGAAGCACTGTCAATTAGAGTATTGGAAAGTGAGCCCCCAGGCTAGAAGGCATTCATAAGATGACTGGGGAAGAGTTGCCTCCTCCTAGTAGAGTCAGCCTTAATGATGGGAATGGAGTAGAGCTCCTGGGACCTCCTTTTGCTGATGTGGCATGACTGGAAATGAGAAGAAACACGGTATCTGCAACAGTGGACTCAAACATAAAAAGATTGTGTGCATGGCAGTGTCAGGGAGTGTTTCATTCTGTTGCACTTAGGAGTTGCTATGCTGAAACCCCCCCCCATCTGTCAGTTTGCAGCATTGTGGGGGCCTAAAGAACCAACAGATCTGTCCTAGAAGAAGTGCAACCAAAGCGCTCTTTGGAAGCAAGAATGGCCAGACTGTGGCTTACATATTTCGGACATGTAGTCAGGAGAGATCAATCCTGTGGGGCGCCACCCTGCCACTGGACTCACTCCTGCCATGAGTGGGAACCAGCTTCCAATGACCTGTTGTCTGGTGAGGGGCAGCTGAGCGCCAGAGAACTGCGTCACCTGGAAAGGAGGCTTATGCTCACGGCTACTCCACCAGTCCCTGGGGAAAGCTTAGAGGTTTATGCCCATGGTGGCTCCTTGCTTATTTCTTCCAGTGAAGATGCTGACTCCAAGAGCTCAACACAGCTCTTCATTGCTTCATCTGTCCTAGTCAGCGGAATGGACCCTGAATGCTCCATGCACTGCCCTTATATTCCCTTCAGGGGCTAGCCAGGAACCAATCAGAGAGTGCCACTCCATATAGGCCTTGGCCAATCGGGAGACATGCAGATTTGGGTTTGTAAAAAGGACCAGTCGGGGGTGGTTCCTGAATGGTCCAGTCAGGAGCTGTTTGGTGGTTTGGAAGCAGGCAATCAGGTGTCCAGGGGATCTGAGGAAGGGAGTTGGACACCAGCACCATCTTTGGGAGCTCCACCAGCACCATCTTTGGGAGCTCCGTGCCCAGGAGGTCCCAGATGTAGGGGAAGGTTCCTGCCCGGGAAGGAGCCTTAGACCTCCAAGTGGGCCTAGATAGGCCCAGGGAGAACTGCCTCTCTAGGCAGTGCCCTACACAATCCCTGGAGAAAGACATCATGTTTGGGAGAGCGGCAGGTCAAAGGAAAAAAGGGAAAACCCTCCACCAGATGGACTGCCACAGTGGCTGCAACAATAGGCTTAAACATAAATAAGATGGTGTGCCTGGCACAGAATCGAGAAGTGTTTCAATCTGCTGTGCACAGGGTCACTATGAGTCAGACTCCACTCCACAACCTAACATGCTGAAAGGTGCAGCTGTGCCACCCATGGACCTAAAGAGCTGCGGTGACACTTGTCGTTACAGGCGGGATTACCGTCCTGATGTTTCCAGCCTGGCTGGAGGCCTGCAACTGGGCGGGGAGCTGGAGGCGGGCCCGGTCTCCCCGCCCAGGGGCGGCCCTGGGCGCGGGGTGGAGCGCGGTCACCCTGCGCGGTCGCCATGGCGGGCCCTGCGCCCTGGTGGCGCCTGGCGCCGCTGGCCCTGGTCCTGGCGCTGGCCCCGCTGCCTGCTGCCCCAGCTGGGCGGACGCCTCGCCCCGCTGAGCGCGGGCCCCCGGTGCGGCTCTTCACGGAGGAGGAGCTGGCCCGCTATGGCGGCGCCGAGGTGAGCGGTCGCCGGCCACCTTCCGCTGGAGGCCCCGGTACAAACCTCGGATCGGCTAGTTTTAATGGTGGCGTCTGCTGGACGGGCCACGGCCTGCTGGGTGCGGGGAGTGGCTGGCGATGGCGGGAGGGAGGGGAAGGGAAGCCCCCTTCGCAGGTGGGGTGGAAACTTGGCGGGTGCAGAGGTTTTGTTTTTTGTTTTTGCATTTTCCTGCCCTGGTACCCCACGCCCTTTGCAGTAGATCCCCTAAGTCCGCATTGAGTGTCTGTGCCCTTGGGGATGAGCGCGGGGCGGGGGTGGGGGTATGGAGGTGAGATTCAACACTGCACACACGTCCGGGTCAGTCAGTGGCCTGGCTCCCAGAAACTCACAGCTACTGCCCTTCTGGGGTGGGGGCCCCAGGGCCATGGCTGCCCCATGTGCGAATGAGACGCAGCTCTTGATTCAGATGGAGAGGTGCAGGGATCAGGTTTGGTGGGGAGATCATTGGACCCTGGCATTTCAGAGCTGGTGAGAAGCAATCTCCTGGTCTTACACAAGAGGAAACCGAGGCATGCCACCCTTAGCGGTGGAGCAGGAAGGGAGCTGAGGCTCTCTTGCTAAAACCCTCTGGTCTGGGCTCCTTAGCCCTGAGTTACCTGACCTTACACAGGCTAGGGGGTTGGGATTTAGCTCAGTTGGTAGAACGCCACTCTGCAGTTTCTGAGGTCCCAGGTTCGATTCCCAGCACCACAAACATGGGAGAAGGATGTGGTAATCCACTCCCAGGGCAATCCCAAAACAATCAGCCACTGAAAACCCTATGAGGGTCACTATGAGTTGAAGCCAACTCAAGGGCACCTAACACCACTGCCACCACCATAGGCTAGGATTGTGAGGGTGTGGGGACTTGGAAACCCAGCCCTAACACAGGGATGCCAGCTTGGGCATCATTTGTGAAGAGGTTGGTTAGACCTGTGTGTCCATCCAGACACAGTGGCACAGGCCTGTCGTCCCCACTGCTCAGGAGGCGGAGGCAGGAGGATCATGAGTTGGAGGGAAGAGACCTCGTCTTAAGATAAAAAGTAAGAATGGGTTGAGGGTGCAGCTCAGCAATAAAGAGCTTGCAAAGCATGCACAAGGCCCTGGGTTCAATCTCCAAGTACAAAAAAAAAAAAAAAAGACTGTGGGTCCATGAAGACACAGAGGGGGAGGGAGACATGTCAGGGATGGGACCGGATGTTAAGGGACATGATCTTTGGGGACAGTGGAGGGAACCAGGTGGGGCAGAGTCAGGAGTCCATGCAGAGAAGGGTTCAGACAGCAAGGCTGCTGTTCTAGCAAGGCCAGTGCCAAGGTGGCCCTCAGCTGGTGTCTGCATTTCCTGTGCTCACGCCCCTCCCTAACTGATAAGGGCAGCTCACTCTGCTGTGTGTATGGCATGGCATAGGTCCAACACCTCGACTGGCCCCCAGTGAAAACCTTGGGCTTCTTCTGAAGAAAACAGTGCACATTGCTTTTGCTTTTTGTTGCTGCGGGAAGAGTGTGCCCAAGGGAGGAGGCCATAAAGAAGCTTGCCTGCAGATCCCTCCAGAGCCCACCTGCCTCTGCTTCTCCTCGCTGCAGAGTACCACCATCTGCTGAGTTTCCTGCGGCCTTCCATGCATGGGGGTGGTCTTGGGGTCCCCCAGCACAGAATCCAAGGGAGGAGAGATTTTTTTTTTGCACTACTGGGGGTTGAACCCAGGGCCTCGCGCCTGCATGCTCTGCAAGTGCTGGACCACTGAGCTGCACCCCCAGCCCATTTTTCTTTATACTTTTTGAGACAGGGTCTCGCTAAATTATGCAGACTGCCTCTGGTCTCAAACTTGCGATCCTCCCGCCTCTGCCTCCCGAGCCGCTGGGATTACAGGTGGGCGCCACAGAGCCCAGTACGGGAGGAGAGATTTCAAACTGTAGGGCACAGCAACAGTGCCGGGGACCGTGGGATAAAGACTGACAAAAGACCTTCCGTTGTAGGCTGATGGTATAGGCCCAGACTTAACTGCAGGAGGGATGGTGGGAAGCCTGAGGTGGAAACAGAGGAAGAGTTGTCTTGAGAGTGGAGTGCTGAGGGTGACTGTGGACAGAGGAAAGGAGGACAGAGGCTGTGGAGTGTGAGTTGGAGCTGGGTGGAGCTGTGGTTTGTCCTGGGTGGCTCTGCCCTAAGCCTGTGATCTAGGGGTAATTATTAATAGCTCCTCTTTCACTCTCAGAAGGGCCACAGTTTGTACACACATTATATGGCCACCCTAGTGTTACACCGATGAGAGAAGGACCTGGCAATCCACTCCCAAGGCAATCCCGAAACAGCCAGCCATTGAAAACCCTATGAGGGTCTCTATGAGTCGGATACCGACTCGACAGCACCTAACAACAACAACAAGCGTTACACATTTCGATCATACCTGCCTTGAGTCTCTGCTGCACTGTGCGATTTGGGGAAAATTACTAAGTCTCCGGGTCGCCATTATTTTCATCCATAATCCCCAGGTTCACGGAGTACCTTGATTTTGGCCTTCACTCTCATTCATATTCTCCCTCTCCCTCCCCCCCCCTCTCTCTCTCTCTCTCGGTGGTGGTAGTGTTTCTAAGGTAATATTTTCTATCTAACTAATATAGCAAAAATAAAGTACAAAACCCACCGTTAGACAGCCTGTGTAACCTGGCAAGACGCTGTCTCAAAATGCAGATTAACAAATGAACTGGGGGTGCAGCTCCGGGGTTGGGCACTTGCAAAGAGCATGTGTGAGGCCCTGGGTTCAACTCCTCAGTACTGAAAACAACAAAGCAGCAGAATATAAAATGGATCCTTTACACTGATTGCATCTAAGCTTGTCCACTGACACAGAGAACATCTGGACAGAGCTAAGGCCTTCATCATGCAACGGTCATGTGAATTTCCATGTGCGTACAGTTGTGTCAGTTCCTGATTATTTTAGGAGGGATTGCCATGCCATTGTCGTGACATTTTATGACTTTGCCGAGGTCTTATAAGTAGGGTTGACATTGCTGAGTAGGTAGTGAGCCCGCCGAGGACCAGGCCTTGGGACTTTATCCACGGCTCTGTGAGGCTCCTGGCGGGAACCAATTTTCCGAACTCTACTGAGAGAGCTGACCTCCTGGCCACCTCTTCACAGCTTCTCCCCTGCTTTCTAGGAAGATCAGCCCATCTACTTGGCAGTGAAGGGAGTGGTGTTTGACGTCACTTCCGGAAAGGGTAAGCGGCTTAGCATGTTGAATTTTTATTCCTGGGGGGCTCAGAAGCCAGAGCAGGCACTTGGCGGTAGGAGGAAAGGGAGGGAGAATTGGCCGGGTCCTCTTCCTTCCATCGTAAATGACCAGATGGAGTGACTCTTTGCCAGGGTTTTCCTTCAATAGGTTTTTCCCTATTAATGCCTTGCTCCTACTGGAAAGCCTTCCATAACTCCCCATTGCCTGGGGAACCAAATTCAGACTGGATGATTTACTGTAGCTGAAGCAATGAAAACAGTGTTCACCAGCAGAATGTTGTCATCATAGGGCATTGTAGAACACGTTAATGCCACTTAGTGGTTTCCCTGGTGGTAACTACAAATGAGATCATGGAGGTGGCTTCGTAAGGCTTCACCTGTTATTCAATTCCCAGCACTGCTGAGTGGAAATAGACTTGGCTCCTGCTGACATTTCAAAACACACTTTTGTTTGCATTTTAATTCAATGTATGAATGTATTTATTTATTGCGGTACTTGAGGATTGAACCCAGGGCCTCGCCCATACTTTGCCAGTATTCTGCCACTGGGCTGCACCCCCAGCCCATTTTTTATTTTTTCTCTTGAGACAGAGTCTCGCTAAATGATGCAGGCTGCCTCTGGCCTCGAACCTATGATCCTCCTGTCTCTGCCTCCTGAGTTACTGGGATGACAGGCATGCGCCACTGCATGAGGCTTGCATTTTAATTTTCAAAAGGACTGTTTTCATTGTGCATTTTCTGAGAAGTCACCTCTCAGCTGCCTGTGTGACTCGCTGCCTATACTGAGTCCTGAGGCCTGGGAGGCGCTGGACTTTGTCTTCATTGATGGATCTGCTTCTCCTCGGGCAGGAGCCGGTCTTAGGATTGGGTGGGACCTGGGCAGCCCCCGCACAGGCTCCGGGCTGCTGTGTACCCACAGCCTTCCTTCCTCCCCACCAGAGTTTTATGGACGAGGAGCCCCCTACAACGCCTTGACCGGGAAGGATGCCACCAGAGGAGTGGCCAAGATGTCCCTGGATCCTGCGGACCTCACCCATGACACTGTGAGCCTGATTATGAGCTTTTGTCAAAATGCCCCAGGCCCTCAGCCGCAGCTTTGCTTTTTTTCTTTTTTCTTTCTCCCCACCTCTGGGCAACAGCAGTTTCTTCACTAGCCCCCATGCCCTCCAGTCCCCTTGGTAGGATGGCCAGCCGTCTCCTCCAAGTAGATTATCGTACTCAGAAACCTTCCATGGCTTCCCACTGCCTTCAAAGTCAAGCCCAAACCCTTGTGAACTTGTGATCCAGCTCAGTGGTCTTCACAGTGTGGCCACAACCTGCTCTGCCAGCCTGATCCTCTTTACGCGCTGTAACCTACCCCAGTCCCTTTCACCTTTGCTCTTCGCCGCCCAAGCCACTCTTGGTAGCTCATGGGTGAAACGGGAAGAAGCAAGGTCACGCTTTGTGCTCACATTGCTATGGAGGAGAAAAGAGTATGTAAAGAAAAAATTCAGGCCGGGCTCGGTGGTGCATGCCCGTCATCCTAGCAACTCAGGAGCCAGAGGCAGGAGGACTGCAGGTTCAAGGCCAGAGGCAGCCTGCGTAACTTAGTGAGACCCTGCCTCAAGGTAAAAAACATAAAAGGGGCTTGGGTGCTGCTCAGTTGGAGAGGGCTTGCAAAGGATGAGTGAGGCCCTGGGTTCAATCCCCTAGTACAGCACAAAAAGTAAATAAAAATTCACTAATCCCCCCAGCAAGGCTGACTTTCGCCCCCCTTGTGCCCAACCTCACACTGACTCCGAGATAGACTGGGGTGAATCAAACTCTTCAGCCACAGCCTTAGAGAAACAAATTGACAGGGAAGTGTGTTAGTCAGCCTTCTATTACTATAATGAATATCTGAGATAATTAACCTACTCTAACCAAAACCTTGGGCTGGGATTTAGCTCAGTTGGTAGAGCACTGCTCTTCAGTCTCTGAGGTCCCAAGTTCGATTCCCAGCACTGCTAAAATGGGAGAAGGACATAGCAACCCACTCCCAAGGCAATCCTGAAAGAGTCAGCCATTGAAAACCCTATGAGGGTTGCTATGAGTCGGACACGACTCGACGGCACCTAACAACAACAACAACCAAAACCTGGGATTTAGCTCAGTTGGTAAAGGGCTGCTCTGCAGTCTCTGAGGTCTCAAGTTTGATTCCCAGCACTGCAAAAAATGGGAGAAGGACGTGGCAACCCACTCCCGAGGCAATTCCAAAACAATCAGCCTTTGAAAACCCTATGAGGGTCAACTATGAGTTGGACCCAATTCCACAGCGCCTAACAACAATGAAAACCTGAGATAATTCACTCATAATGAGAAAAGACCTATTTTCACTCACAGTTTCAGAGGCTTCAGGCCATGATCAGTTGACCCCATCATTTGGGGGCCTGTGACAAGGCAGGACATGAAGACAGGAGCAAGTGGTGGAGCAAAATTGCTTGCCTCTTAGCCAGAAAGCAAATGAGAAAGAAGAGGAGGCTGGCCTCCTCCATCCCCTTTGAGAGCATGTGCAAAGGCCCAATGCCTGGAACAGGCCCCACCTCTTTTTTTTTGGGGGGGGGGACATGGTAAACCCCACCTCTTAAGTATTCCACCACCTCCCTATAGCACTAACCTGGAGACCAAGTATTTAATATGTGGGCCTTTAGTAGAGGCAGATTCTAGATCCAAATTATAGCAGGAAGCGCACATAAATTTATAACAGAAGAGATGGGCAAGGCTAATCAGGAAGGAGAAGGTAGACGCAGCTGTAAGGCAGGAAAAAAGTGAGGGAGCCATTGCCCCCTGCCCCTCACTCCACACCTGCACACACAGGGTCCTCTCTTCAGTAAGTCTATGGCCTGTTGTGTGGTTTGTTAAGATATTTGTTTTTTCTCTTGCATTTGAGGCCTGGGGAGGAGAAGGGTGGGGTGGAGAGCAGCTAGTGCTAGGCGTGATGCACTCATCTCTGTCCTGTTTCTTGGGCCTTTCTCCCCAAGACGGGGCTCACAGCCAAGGAGCTGGAGTCACTGGATGATGTCTTCACCAAGGTCTACAAGGCCAAATACCCCATCGTCGGCTACACGGCCCGAAGAATTCTCAATGAGGATGGCAGCCCCAACCTGGACTTCAAGCCTGAAGACCAGCCCCATTTTGACATAAAGGATGAGTTCTGACGTGCCCCCCACAGGGGTGTCCTTGGGAGGGTGAGGCTGGGGGACAGACACTAAGTCTCCTGCAGAACAGGCCGGCGGCAGCCCCCAAGTCAGCTGGACCTGGGTGAAGCTGACATTTAACCTGGAAGAGCCATGCTTTCATTGTCTGGTCAATAACAATGAGGCTCTGTCTGCCTGGGTGTCCCTGCCTCTCACCCAGTGCCCCAGCTGGAAGCCTTCCACAGGTCAACATTGCCATACAGGCAGTGCACTTACAAGTGACCTTTATTTCTTCACTATACTTTCTGTAGGTGCCAGGTTTTCTACCACAACCATGTTTACTTCATAATAAGAATGAAAATAAACTTCCTATTGTTTCAACCCCCAATGTGTCCGTCATCTTTTTGTATGTGCTGTGGGGGTGGTGTGTTGCTGTGACGCTGAACGCTAGGCCACCAGTATCTTAGATACCAGCACAGGCACCCATGGTGGACAGGTTTCAGCTGAGCTTCCAGACTAAAACAGACTAGGGAGAAGGACCCAGTAGCCAACTCCCAAAACAATTAGCCGTCGAAAACCCTATGAATAGCAGAGAAGCACTGTCAAATACAGTGCTGGAAAATGAAAGGGCCAAGAAGCAGGGGTCCTACAAGCAACGTCACAGGAATGGAGAGGGGCTAGCCGGAAAGGTGGACGGTGGGGAGGAAGCGAGTGAGGGTGTGAACTGGCTGTAGCCCTACAGACAGCTGGAAACCTGTTAAGGAGGGCTGAGTCCAACCTGGCAGAGTCTGGCACTGCACCATCAGAAGCCATCTGAGCTGCCTCTCCTTGCCCGGTGGGAGCCAGACCTGCCTGGGGCCTCATGGCCTGGTGATGGCAGCTGACCACCCCAAAGACACAAGAGGGCAGCGATAGCCTGGGGGCCAGCAACGCCTGTCAGATGAGCTCCTTGGCTTGTTTCTCCCATGTTCCTGGTGGTGCTGCTCAGGGCCCTGAGCTAGAGGATTTACCCTCAGCATTGAGGAGTCTCTTACTACCCAAGATTCCTGAAATATAGCCAGCGCCTTCCTGCCTGAGCCCTCTCACTTCCTCCCCTTTCCCATGTAGCCCTGCCCTCCCCTTAACTGCCAATCATAATCCTCTCTGATTCATACAATTCCACAGTCTCTACCATGCCTCCAAAACTCAGGCAGCTCCCTGTGGTTATGTATAACGTATGGGAGGCGACTAACTAGACCTGAGCTCTGGGATTAAGTCCTAATAGCTCAACCCAAAATGGAGTCACTCATGCTAAGGTTCTACATCACCAAACCCAAGCTTAAGATGTCCCTGTCTGAGAAACAGAGAGAGAGAGAGAGAGAGAGAGAGAGAGAGAGAGAGAGAGAGAGAGAGATTGTAGCCAAATCTCATTAAACCAACAGGATGAGAGAGAGAGAGAGAGAGAGAGAGAGAGAGAGAGAGAGAGCGCTTGTAGCCAAATCCCATTAAGCCAAGAGGATTCCCCAGAAAGAAAGAAAATTTCTCAGTCTTTTCTGCCTGCAAAGCGCAGCCCTCTGACCAGCCCTACGGCATCTTTTCTATTTTACAGACAGGATGCTGCCTGGCTAACAAAAGCCCATTAGATCTCTAAAATTCTGTATGCTGAAATTTCGTTCTTTGAAACCTCCTGCAACTTGTTAGTGACACTCGATTTTGCACACCCATCCGTCAAGCAACCACATACACATTTCATGTCTACTAAGCGTCCATCATTGCACTGGGTCCCGTGTGGTCAGGGGGAGGTAGGGTAGGAAGAATTAATGACAGTAAATTCAGAAACGAGTCCTGCTTCTAAGTGTCCCCAAAAATGAAGGCAGCCGGCTCCGTTGCAAAGTGGTTTCCCTAGCACCAGGAGCTAGGGACCTGCGGGGACCCTGGCCACCTGGACAGGAGGTTGCTGAGGGGTGCTGAGTTTTTCAGGGTAACTTCTGACTCGGCCCCGCCCACCAGCCGTCTCGGCACGGGCCGACAGCACCCCCTGGTGGCAGGTCCGCAGCACGCTCCAGCAGCTGCTTTGCAGAGCTCGCAGGACGTAGAGCTCGCAAGACTGAGCGCCCCGCGAGAACTTCTATTTTTGGTTCCCAGTGTTTCCATGCTGAAATGCTAATAGAAGCGGCCAGACGGGTCCCCAGAGAACGTGAGAGCGGCCCTGCTGAACTCCTTGTTCTCCATTTCTCTGCTCCCTAAGGGCCAGATTTGCTGTTCATTCCCAGGTACAGGGCTGCGTTCCGCCCGGTTTGATTAAAAGTCCTAGGAGCAGCCACCGCATGCTGGCTTTGTGGAGCGCTGTGTCTGGCCCCGGAGGGAAGGCTGTGTGCACATGCAGATGACGTGTTGGAAAGACACCGGATCCGGGGTCAGGAGGCCTAGAAGTTGGCCGTATGTCAGGCGCTAAGTACTGGTGAGATAATAATTACAATAATAGCTACATTAGCATTTACTCTGAGTCAGGTATTGCACCAGGAGCTTTACATATATTGTTGACTTTAATCCTCACAACAATCCTATGAGGTTGATATTATTCCCGTCCTATGGGTGAGGAAATCAAGGCACAGAGAGGTTAAGTATCTTTCCCAAGATCACACAGTGTGTAGTTGTGTTGGGATTTGAACACAAGTTTCTGAAGACTCAGTACGCTACACTGAGCTGTAAGAATCAGAAACTAGTGGTAGAGGCCAGAAACTGGTGTTTTCAGACGTTCCCCAGGTGACTGTGATGTGGGGCCAACCTGGGAATTTATGGGGCTCTTCCAGCTCTAACGGTCAATGAGTCCAGTGACTTGAAGGAGACAGGAGGTGAAGTTGTAGGAGGGGAGAAGCCAAGAACAGCACTGAAGGCATCGCAGTCATCCGCCCGCTACCTCCTCAGCGGGGACACAGTTTACGGGAGAGGAGACAGCACTTGCCTTCCTCAACACTATTCAGGGTTTGTTTTGCCCCCCTCCCTGCCTGCAGCAGTACCATGGTGGCTTCCAGTCCTGTCGGATCTCAGAAGCTAAGCAGGGTAGGGCCTGGTTAGTACTTGGATGGGAGATCACCTGGGAACACTAGAAGCTGTAAGGTAGGGAGAAGGCCCTGGCTGCCCACTCCCAAGAAAACAATCCACCATTGAAAACCCTATGAATAGCAGAGAGGCACTGACAATAGTGTTTCACCTGTTGTATGTAGGGTTGCTATGAGTCGGACACTGACTTGATAGCACCTAATGACAACAACCACGCGCTCCCTAGATCCATCGTCTGTCAGTTTATTTCAGCTTTTTTTTGGACCTTTTTTGTCTTGTTTCATTAGTGCTGAGAATCATATTCTAGTACTCTACCAGTGAGCCACCTCCCCCAGACCCCCAGTTTCCATTTTTTGAAATTCATTTGACAAACACTTGAGACAGGCAATCACTCGACCATGAGAAAAGCCACCATCGCCCACGGTGACATGGGTTTGGTGATAGGGAACAGCAGGGCCTCGAGGGACCTGATCAGACAGAGACCAGAGAACGTTTTCAGTTTGCACGTCCCGGGTGAATGGGATGCAGAGCGTTCGCTGCCTGCCAAGCACTGGCAGTGGTTTTCCCAGAGCCCCGGTTGGGGTGCCCTGCAGGGGAGCGGGTGGCCACTACTGAAGTTTCCTCCCTGAACGTTCAGATGTCCCTCAGAAGATGGAGAACTCTCAGCTTCCTTTTCACAGAGACATCCCAAACCCGCGGCTGTCGGTGATGGCACCCTGCCGCCACATACCTTCCTTCTCTCTAGCTCTTCTAGTTTTGTGTTGGGGAAAATGTCCTTTACTGTTTGGGTTTATTTGCTTGTTTTGACCATTCTTAAGCATTTCCTTTTTTTTTTTTTTTGGTATGGGGAGGGGGCATGGGGTGTTGAACCCAGGGTCTCACACATACTTTACAAGTGCTCTATCACTGAGCTGCACTCCCAGACCCATTTTTACTCCTTGGATGGGAGGATGGGAGACCGGACTGGGAACACCAGGTGCTGCAGGCTTGGGAGAAGGACCCAGAAACCCACTCCGAAAACAATCAGCCATTGAAAACTCTATGCACAGCAGAGAAGCACTGACATAGTGCCAGGCATGGCACAGTATTGGGGAGTGTTTTGATCTGTTGTATACAGGGTCATTATGAGTCCGACCCAACTCGACGGCACCTAACACCAATAAGCCAAGGAAGGGCAGCTGCTGTCCCTCAACCTGTGGATGTGTCTGTTATATGTCCACTTATATTTCCACATGACAGCCCCAACTCTAACTTCAAGTACATAGAATAACCAGCTCGTTGCATGGAGTCATCGGTGACTGAGATAAGCCAGAGGGTTCCACATGTGGGCTGCACTGGTTGGTTTTATAAAATTTTGTTTGTTGCAGAGTTATCTTTCTAGATATGCCTGGCTCTAGCTGAAGTGGAATGGAGGTTAGGTTAACTGAGCCCAAAGCCATCAGTGGATCTGGGTAGGTGACCTGAACCCAAAGGTGTTTATTTTTCAGGGGCTTGGGAAAAGTTGGGAAAAGCTAGAAAAGAGGACAGTGGCATGTCTCAAAATAAAAAATAAAAATAGGGACCTAGAGTGTGGCTCAGTGGTGGAGCGTGTGCCTAGCTGTGAGAGGCCCCGGGTTTAACTCTCAAATATCCAGAGAGAGAGAAAGGGAGAGAGACAGGGGGAGGGAGGGAGGCAGGCTAATAACTTCCTTGTATTGTTGCTCTGAGGATTGAGTCAGATAATGTATGTGAAGGTCAGTGTAAAACCTTTGTGGGTGGCAGTTGGTGGGGGCCTAAAGCACAAACTCTGGAATCAGACAACTGGAGTTAGAATTCTCAGTCATGGTTGTGTCACCTTAGGCAAGTTACTTTATATTTCTGGGAAGAATGTTCTCATCTGTAAAATGGGTTCCCTGGCATTCTCATGGGGCAGCCAGGGGGATGAACGGGGATAGCGCATGCCAAGGACTTACACTGTGCGCGGCCGTGGCAAGGATGGTGTGTGTGTGGTCGTCGTTCATTAGCTCCTTTCTGATGGTGAACCTGTGTCCCCCGCACCTGCCGGGCCCAGGATGTGGTGTGGAGGAGGCAGAGCCTGTCTCTTGGTCTGCAGGGGAACTTGACCATATTCCACCCACGCCCGTCTACCCTGTGTCTTCTCCAAATTCTCCCAACCTGGATCTTCTGCTCTGTTCACCAACCTTCTCTTTGTCAACCTATGGCAGCCCATGCTCCTGGGAGCAAGGATACTGGGCTCCTTGGCCTGCCTGGGAGGTGGCTGGGTCTCCCCTCAGCCTGAGAGGCCCCCATTAGTCATTTGAGAAGAGCCCTGGCTGCCCCCGCTCCGCACGCCTATGCCAGGCGTTCGTGGGTGAATCATCTCTTACACCGCCTGGTTTTCCCAACTGGCAGCGGAGGCCCTGGGCGCTGCTTCTGTGTGCAGTGTTTCTTTCCATTCCATGAGTCAGAAAACACCAGTCACTCAGCCATGTGATCCCCCGATCTTCTGCCAAGGAACTGTGCAGAAGATTGCTGGAAAACCCTCGAAAGACGGGGGGAGCAGCTGCAGTTGCCAGAAAGGGGGCTGAGTGGAGAGAGCTGGAAGCTGGAACCTGTGAGGTCATCATCAGGAAAAGATCATGGGGGGGCGGTTACTAAGAATGAAGACTACCCCCCATGAGAGCTGCGGGAGGGGGAAGGGCTCTAACCTGCGTTATTCACTATGAGATTCCCACACCACGTCCCTGGAAGAATAAGGAGGTTAATTTGTCTAATTACAAATGTGGAGCTTATTTATGAAAAAGTCTGGGTCAATACAGAAAACTGCAAAAAGAAAGGACATATTCCCACCAGACACTGCTCTGACTGTTGAGAGAGATTTTCCACACACCTTCAGGGTGGCATTTGCCAGGCTCTGGCCCATCAAGCTCCTGGCCACTGCCTGAGTCTTGGGAAATGGGTCAGACCGACGAGCTCAGATCTCGGCGGACCCAGGTGTAGCCCAGGCCCTGTTACACCATTCATAGCCAACAGCCCCCTCCGTGTGCTGGCTCAGCCCCTGCCCCTCTGCCCCATCACAGCAGTGTGGACTGGTTGGTAGAAGCTCATTTTCACAATTCCTTGAGCAAAACATAGGGTGTAAAACTACTGTTAGCCAGGCACTGTGGCGCCCACCTGTAATCCCAGCAACTCGGAGGTAGAGCCAAGAGGATCACAAGTTCGAGGCCAGATGCAGCCTGCACAACTCAGAGAGACCTTCATCTCAAAAGAAAATAGATAAGTAAGTAAAAAGGGGTGGGGTCACAGCTCAGTGGTGGAGTGCCTGCCTAGCATGCAAGAGGACCTGGGCTCAGCAAGGGGGAAATCACCTAGCTATGTGGCTCTTTACTTTTTTGGACGGGATTCAGAGTGAGAAACATTCTCTATATTGAAAGCAAGTATGTAGAAACACACAGGACACACACAAAGATACACATAACCTGAACAGAAATTTTCCCAGAATAATTATTAACCTCACTACCTGAAGTGCATCTGATAGTTCATATTTTACTCCATTTCATTCTAATAAGCTGTGGTTTGAGATGCACTTGGTTGTTTTCATGACCCACTCCTGTGTGGCGACTCAGTTTAGAAAACCTTAGCTTAGCTGACCACGCGGACAGCTAGAGTAAGGGGCAGCCGGAGTAGTGCATCTGTCTCAGCGCCCCCTTGGATGTAAACTTCCCCAGGTCACAGTCTCTGCCTCCCTGAGACTCCTCCCACGGGACCCCGTGTCCATAGACCTTCTGGAAACACTGTGGCAAACGCATGGATTGAGCAGACAAGGAAGTTTCCTGGGGAGAAGCCAGAAAGCGCTTCCCTTCAATGTTAGTATTTAGCTGGGATTCGTTTGGCTGTAAAACGGCTGTCAGGGACCAGAAAACAGGGTGAAGGAGGGTGGTGAACAGAGCGAAGGACAGGGAAACACAGAACACTCTCCAAAGCGGTTTTGGGCATCGTTGTTGGCCCAGCAGGAATTGGTAGAGACAGCTAATGGTTAAGATCACAGGCCCAGAAGGCAGCCTGCCAAAGGTGGAATTCGCCTGACACCTCAATCTCTTTATCTGTAAAACACGGACGTAATAGTGTTTGGCTCTTAGGGTTGTTACCTAATCAATACTCAAGTTGTCGATACTCAGAAGGCTGCCAATTTGCCCACACAAATTAGGCTCCAAGTGTGGCTGGTGATGATGGCTGTGTAAAGCACAGGGCATCTCCTATGAAGTGATTACGGTGACAGAGACCCACCCAGCGTCAAAGAGGAAGGGGTGCTTGGGCTGAATAGCGCTAAGTGATTACTGGGAGAAGGACCCAGCAGCCCACTCCCCAAAATCAATCCACCATTGAAAACCCTACGGATAGCAGAGCAGCACTGACAAAGTGTTTCATCTGTTGTACGTAGGGTTGTTATGAGTCAGATACTGACTTAATGGCACCTAACAACAACAACAAGACCCATCATCTCCATCTCCATCCCATTGCTGCCAAGGCACAAGCTTTCTGGGCCACCTTCACAATGCGGGGTCACTGCTTTCCACTTGTCACCACAGTTCTCAGCTGTCAAAGGCCATTTACCGCTGCCCTGGTTCCCGCTGGTGTCCGAAGAGAAAGCACTGAGGTGGGAGCAGCTGCCATGCATGCATCTGGGCCTCTCGAGTACCTTTTGCGAACCCCAGCATTCTGGACCCCTCCCAGGCTGTTGGAGGTCTCTCTGAGCGACTGCCAAGACTGTGGGCCCCATGATATGCTGGACACAGGGGGCAGTGTGGGGCCTGGGTGCAGCACCCCACGCTGGGCCAGGCATGTGTGGGTGAATGACTGGAGCCGAGAGGGGTGCATTCTCCTCTCCTTCCTTGCTGACACTGCTCAGCAGGTCTGGGCTTCCCTGCCGCTAGCCCTGCCCTCTCCAGCCCCCCGCACACACTGCAGCTTGGATGACTTTTCTAAGGTACACATGGACGACACCTTGGGACTCCAGGAGGAACTCCTGTCCGATGCTCTCACTGAGCCCCTGGGAGGCGCTTCTCACTCCCTGCAGGCAAAGCCTCAGCCTGCCTCACTGCCTCACCTGCCCCCACCCCTCTCAAACCTGCCCTCTGCGCCCACCCACCAAACACCTGCCTTCTCCAAGGACGAGACAGCCTCCAGCTCCCTGCTGTTGCCCTGCTCCAGGTGGGCTGGCCTGTGGCAAAGCCTGCCTTGCTGGGTGGAGGTGCTGCGCCCCCAGACTGTGCAGAGCCTGGGGCTGCTTTTCTGTGCTTCCCAAGGCTCTGACTTTGATCTGAGGATGCAGCTGACTTGATGGCCATCTCGAGTCTGGCCACTAGATGGCAGTGGAGTGCAGAGGAAGGTTTGGCCTGAGTGGTGGGGGATGCTGGACCACACCCTCACGTGGTTCCTAGGATGTTGTATAGTCCTTCAGGACTCTTGACCTCTGCTACTTCCTTTCCACTCCTCTAAGTACAGAACTGGCCCAGCTAGCTTCCCTGCCCTGGCCCCCAGTCTCCTCTCTGATGCAGTCCCCTGCCCTCTGCAGACTGGGGGCTGTATCAAGCAACTACAAACTTGTTGTTAGGTGCCATTGAGTCCCACTCATAGTGACTCTCATAGGGTTTTCAATGGCTGTTTCAGGATTGTTTTTTGGGGGGATTGGACTGCCACATCCTTCTTCCATTTTGAGGTGCTGGGAATCAAACGTGGGACTTCAGAAAGTGTGGAGCAGCACTCTACCAACTGAGCTAAGCCCCAGGCCATGACAAACTCCACGGCATAAAAAAACCAGAACTTCATTTTCCTGCAGTGCCAGAAGCCAGAAGTCTGAATAGAAGGTGTTGGGGGGCCACAGCCCCCACAGAGCATCTGGGAGAATTGGTTCCCCTCCCTTCCAGCTCCCAGTGGCTGTGCCTGTGGCTCCCACCTCTGCTGCCTTCACGTGGCCCCTCCCATGTATCTGCTTTGCTCTTTTATTTTTAAATTTTTTATTTACTTGTCTGTTTGTTTGTTTGTTTAGTGCTAGGGAGTGGCCCTAGGGGCTGATGCTTGCTAGACAAGTGCTCTATCACTGGGCTGGGACCCTGGCCCTTCTGTATACTTGTCCTTGGATTGAGGGACCACTTAGCTAGTCCAGCTTGATTTCCCCATCTCAGGATCTTTAACTTAATTACATCTACAAAGATCCTTTTTTTGGCCAAATAATGTAATATTTACAGATACAGAGGATTAGGAGGGGCTGGGGTTGAGCTCCGTTGGTAAAGCGCTTGCTCTGCTGTCTCTGAGGCCCTGGATTCGATCCCCAGCACGGCAAAAATGGGAGAAGGACCTGGCAGCCCACTCCCGAAACAATCAGCCATCAAAAACTCTATGAATAGCAGAGAGGCACTGACATAGTGCCGGCATGGCACAGTGTTAGGGAGTGTCTCATTCTATTGTACGTGGGGTCCCTATGAGTCAGACCCAATTCTATGGTACCTAACAACAATAATAAGGATTAGGACATGGACCTATGTTTCTAGGGGCTGTCATTCAATCCAGTTCAATCATCCTTATGAAGCTAATAAGAGCTGGCCCTCAGGATCCACATGAATAAAGAGAGCTTCTCAAAACTGGCGGATTAGCAGGGCATGGTGGCACACGTCTGTAATCCCAGCAGCTTGGGAGGCGGAGCCAGGAAGATTGCAAGTTTGAGACCAGAGGAAGTCTATGTAACTTAGCAAGACCCTGTCTCAGGAAGTAAGGAAAAAAAATAAAAAGGCTGGGGGTGCAGCTCAGTGGTCCAGCACTTGCAAAGCATGCAGGTGTGAGGCCCTGGGATCAACCCCCAGTACCAAAACAAACAAACAAACAAAAACAAAAACAAAAACAAAACCTGGCGGATCATCAAAACCACAAGTGTGTGAATAGGACTTATAAAACCCCTCAGCTCAGGCCTCTATGGCAGGAGGTCTAGGCTAGTGCTGGGTATTAGTCAGGATCAGACGGGATCAGACGGGTTGTGCTACAGTAACAAACAGCCCGAACATCTCAGTGGCCTGACGCAACACAAGGTTGTCACTTTGGCCGGGTCTGGGACTCCCTTCTGTGCTATCTTCATTCCAGGACTTGGGTGAGGGAGCATCTGTCTTCTAATGCATTATTGGCCTCTAAGGCAGAGGGGAAAAGACTGTTGTGGCTTTTGAAGTAGCCTGTAATGCCAGTTTCACCTAGGAGGGACACACATTGCTCCTTTTTGCGTTTATCTGGCCATGGCACGTACCGCGGTGGGAAGGACAATCCAATGCTGTGTCCCTAGAGAAAGAACTGGTGCTTGGGTCTGTATTTTTCAGAAAGTGGCCCAGGTTTTGGAAGTGTGGGGGCAGACAGCTCTGGAGGAAGATTCTAGCAATGTCTTTCAGCACAGAGCCGTCACACCTCTGACTTGGGTCTGCTTACTAACCAGAGCACTGTTAAAAAACAAAATTTCAGCAAATGTAGTTTAAAGACCCAATTTCTTTTTTACTAACGATTCATGAATTGGGCAGCATCCTGTCCAAAATAGAAGACACGCCACTGAGCATGGCGGAACAGTTGGTTTTTGTCAGGTAGGTAGAGCAGGAACAAGGAAGCAGAATAATATAGTCAAAGTGATTTCTTAACATTTGGTTACTTTCCTTGAGAGAGCAAAAGCAGAGGGGCCTTCTTTATCACTGTAGCTGTTTCACTGGGCTCCTTCTGATGAGTTGCTGTGAATCTCTTGCTTTTAAGGAAAAAGTAGTCTGGGGATTTTTCTGCTTCCTTAAAGTTTCAGTTTGATTATGTGGCACGTAACACAAGAGACTCCATTTTGGTTTGGTCTGCTGGGGCCTAGTGCAGAGGCTCAGTCCAAAACAACAGCCTCCTATAAATTTTATTTAACAGCCATGTGGGTTGTCACCGTGAGTTCAAGGGGGCGAGCCTTTGACAACCTGCAGATTTTGCCTAGGGGGTTTCTGGCTGCAAACAGCAGGCACTCACTCTGGCTAACTCAAGCTGAGAACAAATTGATGGGGAAGTACATGGGATGGTCCACAGGGTTGATGAGCTGCTGGCAAACCGAGGGAGGCCAGGCAGTGAGAATTCAGTCACAGCCACTTGCCTGGTTAGGACACCCATGCTGCTGCTGCTCTCAGCTACCCGATTGCTGCAATCTTGGTCCCCTGTTGATGCTGCGCCTCCCTTCTGCCTGCCCTCATCACTCAAAGCCCTGAGCAGGAGCATCGCCTGAGCTAAGCCTGGGTCACACATGGGCCCAAGAGGATCATCTGCTTCCCACCAAGAAAGCACCCTTCGGACACCCCTGTATGGAGAGGGGCACAAACATGGGCAGGCAAAAGTTAACTGACGTCCTTTACTGACTGAGGTTCAAAGGGCAAATGAGCTTCTTGTGGAGCACACTGAGGGGTTCACTGTGATCCGCGGAGCCCCTTGGCTGCTTTTCTGAAGAAAGATGAGTAGAGAGAGAGAGGTGTCACACTTTCCACCGAGGGGACCAGTGTCCACCCAGCAGAACCATGGTGAGTGGTTTGGATGTGGAGGCTCCTCTGTGCACCCCAAAAGGACAGGGCTGGGCAGAGAGAGAAGGAAAAGCAACTACAGCTTAAGAGTAAGTCTTCCCCGGGCAGGATAATGAGGGACTCAGTGACAATGGGGTGAAGGAATGTGTTTGGCCCTTATCGGTGGGAATCTGTGCTAATTCTGGGTAGAGTCAAAATTAAAATCGTGGGACAGCCAGTTGGTGTCCCCAGAGAACTGGAAAATTACACATTTCTTGTTGGAGTGTTCTGTGAGCAGAGGAACCATTTCCCCTTCTTTATCCTGAAGTTTTACTTGTTAAACTTGGCAGCCCTGCTCGAGATTGCGCTTTTTCTTTGATTTATTTGGAGGCTTAGGTGAGATTTTCTTGGAATAAAGGTTTCCACTGCCGAAAGAATTAAAGTTTTGAAAGTCACAGCTCACTGTTCATTTTTTTTCTCTCCACATTGAAAGACCTGGCTGCAATGGATATTCAATGAATGATTTCGCCCCATACCTATTTCACACAGCCCCTATGGCGGCCCAGGCACTGCGGCAGACAATGGGGGATACAAGGGGGCGACTGAGGTGGAGCATCTGATATCCAAGGGGCCTCCCTCAGTTTATTGGGGGGATATCCAGTCACCACTGATCGCAAGTGGCAGGAGGTGCAAGGTGCAGAGAGGCCCTTGACATCTCATGGCCCTGGGTAGAACTGCAGAGAATAATCAGTAGTAAGTGATGTTCACCGGGAAGTGACCCACTCTGGTTTTACCAGATCACTGGTCAAACCCAGCCGAGCACAGCACCTAGATGTCACTAACTCTCTCTGCCTTCCTTTTCCTTTTCCTTATCGTTTATAACGTAAGTAAGTAGGAGAGGCCTGCTGCTGTACCACTGTGGTGTCCAATCTTGCCAGATCTCGGAAGCTAAGCAGGGTGGGGCCTGGTTAGTCCTTGGATGGGAGACCACCTGGGAACACCAGGTGCTGTAGGCTTGGGAGAAGGACCCGGCAACCCACTCCCATAAATCAATCTGCCATTGAAAACCCTATGAATAGCAGAGAAGCAGTTTCACCTGTTGTACTTAGGATCTCTATGAGTCCAACACTGACTCGATGGCACCTAACAACAACAACAACAACAAAGTAAGAGAGCAAGTACTTTCTGTTAGGTTGACTTGAAAATAGGATGCAGGTAAGCGACTCCTTGAGGCCTTTCCAGGGTGTAACTGAAGGACCCAGCCCAAGTGTGCTGGTTTGGAAGGAGGAGAGGACGTGATCCAGGAGCCACTTTCGACTGTGTGCACCAGGCTCCTTCTCAGCCCTGGCCGGGGACAGGAGTGTGGCCAAGAGAAGGTAAACAATCTGAGGAGAACGGTTCAAAGGGCAGAATGCTCTGCACTTTATGAACGCCCAAGTAAACAGCTCGGCCCTAAGTAGAGGGAGAAGCCCGCGAGGAACCGGGTCAGGCAGGGCAGAGCTGTGTTCTATTGCCCGAGGAGACAGCAAGACAGAAGAGATTTCTCTCTTACCACAAGCACTGAGTATGCGCCGCCCCCCCAACCTTATATTTAGTCATTAGAGGAGATGGCTTCCTCTCCAGAACAGCGTCTCTTCCGAGACCTGGGCCCGGCTCGGCTCACAGCGAGCCCTGTGGACCTTCCCCACTGTGGATCCGGCCACCTGCTGAGGGCTGGGCGGGGACCTGTGGGTGACAGTGCAAGGTTCTCCAAGGCCCCGCCCCTGGATCAGGCCTGGAGCCTGGTCGCACTTGGTCACAACGTCCCCAGCATGTGACCAGGCCTTGATGGACTCAGCAGCCGTGTGGGCCATGGGCCTGAGGTTAGACAGTCTCATGAGAATCCTGAAAAACAATCCCTGCCACAGCTAGTCTAAGGATTAGCGGCCAACCGCGAGCGTGCGGGAAACAAGAACATCGTTCTCCCCGCTCCTACGGGGAGCCAGAAATAGAAGCCTGCCCTTTGTCCTGTGTGGGCGTCAGTGACCACAGGCCCCTTTGTTCCTCTTGCCCACACACTTGCCTCCTCCTTCCTTGTACCCCTGACCCTTGGCGGGCACGCTCAGCGCGCCCTCTGGCTGGCTGTGGGCGGAGGGGACTGCTCAGTCCTGCCAGGAGAAGCAGGTCTGGAGCGTGGGGCGAGGGCCTCGGCTGGCCTTGACCTGGGGCTTTCTCTTGGCAGTGACTTCAGTGCCAGACACTTGCCTCTGGGGCACAGGCTTTTAAATGCCACCATTGCGCCTCCTGGGCACTCCCTCCCTACTGGACACTTTGTTCCTATGGACTTGGCTCTGGCTTCTCTAGGGCTTCCCTGGGTTCAGTGAGGGGCTGCCCAAGCAGGAATCAGGAGTGAGGGAGAGGAGGGAAGCGTTTCTTCCCCACTGGGGTGGCCATAGGCCGGCTGGTCCTCTCAGTGGAGAGCCACAGCTCTCTGGCAGCTCTGTCCACATCATTCTATTTCTGAGTTCTGGAAACTTTTCCCGCCTTCAAGCCTGGGTGGGGATTGATAACGACACCCACTCTTCCTTACGGTTTCCTACACACTGCCCGTATCTGCAGTCTCTGTTAAATGCTCTGACTAGTCTAGTGCCAAGTTTCTTTGCTAAGTGTACGCAGCATACATACACGTAACACATACACACAAACGTGTCCACACACTTCCACCAGAGAGTCGTGAAATGACACTCTTACTCCCCGAGAGGCCTTCTGACATCTGCCCTTCTATCCTGTTGTTGTTGTTGTTCGGTGCCGTGGAGTCGCGTCCAACTCAGAGCGACCCTCACAGGGTTTTCAATGGCCGATTGTTTTGAGATTACCTTGGGAGTGGATTGCCACGTCCTTTTCCCTTTTTTGTGGTGCTGGGAACTGAATCTAGGACCTCAGAGACTGCAGAGCAGCGCTCTACTGCCGAGCTGAATTCCAGCCCTTCTATCCTCTCTAGCGTTAAAGCATCCTTATCCCACCCAGTCAGTGGATTCTATAACCCACTGTGGTTTTGGTCTGCAGTGGGGAAGGCCTTGCTTTAGGGCCTGCTCCGTGGGTAAGCCTGAAGTATGTAGCAGAGATCTCCACAGAAAATGGCCTGGGTCTTCTCAGATGACTGCAGAGTGGGCGCATTTGGCTCCCCGTGGGGGAGGCTGGACTCCCACGAGGGTTCCACAGCAGGGAGTCCCTTTCTGTGGCCATCGCATTCCTCGGGCTGGTTCTGTAGTTGGCTAGAAGCCTGTGAAGGGTCGCATTACAACCAGAGTGTAAAGAGCAGGTCTCTGATTTAACCACTCGGTGAGCACACAGCAGGGAATTCTACACAGAAAGGCAGGCCGTTGCCAGAGGGTACCCGGCCAGCCAGCCCTACAGTAAGTGGTCAGAGTTCGGAGGCACCTGCCGCACACATGTGCGGCCTGAGCACCTCCCCAGGATGCCCTTGATGTGCCCGCCTCCCTGTCCTATCGCCCTTGCTGACCTGCCCCCTCTGGATGACCCAGCAAATCACTTGTTCTGTTCCTTTATTTGTCTGAACAACTGAAGTTCAAGTTCTTGTGGAGGTGGAAGGGGCTGCTATGATGTGAATGTGTCCCCCAAAGGTATTGGAAATGTAATCACCAAATCCGTATGTTGTTGGCACCTGGAGGGGGATTTTTGCAGGTGATGAGGAGCAGATAAGTCCTGAGGGAAAGGACCTGGGGATGGCATTAGTGGCCTTATAGGAAGAGGGGAAGAGATGGAGCCACTGAGCTGCTCTGTTTCTCTTCGTGATTCCCTCCACCATATTGAAGGCCTCACAGATCCAGACAGTTACTGGATCAGACAGTTACTATGCTTCTGGACTTTCCAGCCTCCAGAACCAGGAGCTAAATAAATTTTTATTATCTACATATTACCCAATCTCAGGCATTTTGTTATAGCAACAGAAAATAGACAAAGACAAGGGCAGCTGTATCCATCATGGCACGGGTTTGGGGAGTAGCAAGAACTGCATCTACTTCATTTTCCAGGTGGTCTACAGATGTGTGGCTGGGGTCTAGCCAATTGGCCATCACCACTGTTAGGTGCCATCGAGTTGGGTCAGAGTCATAGTGACCCTAAGTACAGCAGAATGAAACACTATAAAACACTGTGTCAGGTACACAATCTTTTCATGTTTGAGCCCATTGTTGCAGACACTGTGTTTCTTCTCTTTTTACATTGTGCCACATCAGCAAAAGGAGGTCCCAGGAGCTTTACTCCATTCCCATCATCAAGGTCAACTCTCCTTTGAGGAGGCAACTCTTCCCCAGTAGTTCCTTGAATACCTTCCAGCCTGGGGGGCTCATTTTCCAGCACTATATTTGACAGTGCCTCTCTGCTATTCATAGGAGTTTCAATGGCTAATTGTTTCAGGAGTGGGCTGCCGGGTCCTTCTCCCTAGTCTGCCTTACTCTGGAAGCTCAGCTGAAACCTGTCCACCATGGGTGGCCCTGCTGGTATCTGAGATACCCGTGGCATAGCTTTCAGCATCACAGCGACATGCAAGCCCCCACAGCAGGACACACTTACAGACCCATGGGGGCATCACCACAACATTCATTTACTGAATGCTCTCCACAGGCTATCCCCTTTCTTTCCCATAGTAATCTGATGAGATAGTGCTATTTGCCTTCGGTCATTCACAGGAGACTGAGGTTTACCGAGGTTGAGTGGTTTGGCCAGGGTCAGAGTATGCAGAGTGACCGGTGGCCTTGGAAACCATCTGTGAACATATATGTGCTCTGCAAGGACAGGGCCTGTGCCTGCCCATCACAGAACAGTGTCCTTCGATAACTTCCGTTCCCACCCTGGCAGCCACTGCAGTGTTCTGGGCTTGGTACACTGGGCTGCCCTGGTACATGCACTTGCTGACCAATATGGAGAGGGGACCAGACTCTTGGTAAAGAGAGGAGGCCAACGGGAGCCCCAGCCCACAGGGAAGTGAACCCACGGGTACAGCAGACCATGGCAGGGTGACTCAGCTGCCCACTGACAGATGGACGTCAGTCCTCACAATGCAGCCCTTCCCTTTTCTCCTCAGAACAATAACAAATCAGTTGCCGGGAGAACTAGAAAACATCTGGCAGTGTGGAGCCTCCGGACAGGTGGGCAGGAGCAGGTCTGGACAACAACAAGCCTCTCCCGCCCCTTCACCCAGAATGCCGAGCATCCCGTCTATTTGAAGCAGGTCAGTAAACAGCCAGGGGGAACTGGCTGACCTTATGCACGCCAGGAATGCCAAGGCAGTCACAGTGCTGCACCTGTGGGGTCAGGGCCAGGCTCCTGCCAGGCCTTCTCGCAAGAACTGGGATCTCAAGACTGTGTCTGGGAGCCCCAGAGGATCACGTGGTACGCCTGCTCTAGCCAGTGGGGGTCCTGTGTCCGACATCACGGAGAACAAGGAAGGAAGGGGCCACCCGTCCCTGTAGTCAGAGCTGTCCCGGGGGCTCGGGGAGGAGACAGAGCTCTGGACAGTGAATCGGACGCTGCCCTCCCCACCAACCCCGGAGCACACAGGGCCAGGGTGGAGCTGGGGCCAGGGGCTCCTCTCACAGGGGCAGCTGCCTCGGCCTCCTCTGCCCAGTGTGCTTGGGTCCCACAGCATCTCCTCTCCCCATGCACGCTGGGCGCCCTCTGGGTGGAGCACCCGGCGGGGGCATATTTATTGCTATTAATTAATAAATGGCCACCATCTATGCTCATAGGGTACAACGTGACGCTTCGGTACATGACATGCTGGAGAAGGGGTAACATCAGTGTCCCGTCCTCCCTTAGGACGAAACAGCTGCACATCCAAACTGATCCCTCCTCCCACCTACAAGAAACATGGCCTTTCCTAAAACACCGACGGGTTCCAGGTTTAAAGCCTCCTCCGTGTCCAGGCAAAATCTCGGCAGCCATTTCTCACCCAGGGCCTTCCCCCACCTTCCCCCCGCCTGGCAATGACTACCGTAGTCACCTCCCGGATAGTCTTAGTTCCACTCATGCTTTCTCCCTGAGAGCCTTGAGCTGCTCCCCAAGCACTGATGACCCGAGGAGACAGTGCCCGTCCTCATCCTCAGCGCTCTGCCCACTGCTGCTGAGGCCTGGTGGCTGCAGCCCAGGACAGCTTTCCACAGGCATCACCCTGCCCTGTCCCTGCTCTGGGGCATGGGAACAGATGGCAGCCTCCTTAGTCATCTCTGCTCCTGCCTCTGCTGTCCCAGCCTCCTCCACAAGTGGCGAGAATTCACTTGCACACAGATTCGTGAAGCGTTCCATATTTTGGGGGGCTGGGGCTTAACTCAGCTGGTAGAGTGCTGCTCAGTGCTTTCTGAGGCCCTGAGCTCAATCCCCAGCACTACAAAAATGGGAGAAGGACGTGGCTGCCCACTTCAGAAAGAGCCATGGAAAACCCTATGAATAGCAGAGAAGTACTGACAGTGCTGGCATGGCACAGTGTTGGGGAGGGTTTCGTTCTGTTGTACAAAGTGATGCTATTAGTTGGACCCGACTCCACGGCACCTAACAACAATGCACAGCTCTGGCCTTGGAGCTCCTGCTCATGTTCAGGAACCCTCCCTCTACCCTGCCAAAGAGCCACCTCAGGTCCCCCGGCCAGGCAGTGGCAGGCCCCCAGGTCTGGCTCCCAACTTTCCTTCCCCGCCCTCACTCTCGCATGCACGCATTCTCTCTTCCATGCCCATCATGCTACACTAGCTACACTGGCCTGTGAGTCTCTGACCAGCCCTGACCTGCCTGAGTCCCCACGCTCACCCCAGGGAACTGCCACTGCCCCCAAGGCTCCAGCCCACCCCCAAGTCAGGGGAGTCCACCTCCTTCACCTGGACACCTGTGGTCTCAGCAGAACTTCCAGTCCCCTGTGCAGGCCTGGGAGCCCCTGGTGCTGGCCTGCTCTCTTATTTCTGTTTTCCCTATGGTGTTTGGCCCCAAGTAGCTGCTCCCCAAAGTGGCTGCTGGAGTTACAGGTTGTGGCTCCCTGGGCCAGCCCTGAAGTGGCTCCCTCGGCCTGGACAGGGTTGGCCACCATGGGTACCAGCAGCATGGCAGCTTGTCTCCACTGGACTCTCTGGTCAATGGGGAACTGGCAGCTCTTAAAGCAGTGTCTCTATAGGAAAACTTAGCTTCCCGTGGCCACTGGTGACCAGCCATGGCTGGACATCTCCTCCTCTCCCTTCCCTCCACTGTGTGCCCCTCCCTTCTGCCATTTGTTTTTATTGCTGTTAGGTGCCACCGAGTTGAGTCCAACTCATAGAGACCCTACGCAGAATGGGACAAAACACTCCCAGACATTGTGCCGTGCCCACAATGTTTTTATGTTTGAGCCCATTGTTGCAGACACTGTTTCTTCTCACTTTGACTCATGCCACATCAGCACAAGGAGATCCCAAGGGGTTTACTGCATTCCCATCATTAAGGTTGATTCTATTTTGAGGAGGCGACTCTTCCCCAGTCATCTCATGAATGCCTTCTAGCCTGGGGGTGCTCATTTGCCAGGACTGTATTTGACAGTGCTTCTCTGCTATTCACAGGGTTTTCAGTGGCTGATTGTTTCGGGAGTGGGCTGCCGGGTCCTTCTCCATAGTCTGTCTTGTCTGGAAGCTCAGCTGAAAACTGTCCACCATGGGTGACCCTGCTGGTATCTGAGATACCGGTGGCATAGCTTTCAGCATCACAGCCACACACAAGTCCCCACAATACAACAAGTGGACAGCCATGTGGGGGTTCCATCATTTCATCATCCCAAATTCCTGGGGCTAGGGGTGAAGAGGCCTCATCCCTGCCATCCCTACCCCACCTCTCAGCATATACACAGCCCCCCATCCTATGGCCAAGCCCCCGCTCTCCTCCAACACCCCTCCAAGCGTGCCTGCATTTACCACACAGCCTCTGGCTCAAAGCCCCAGCCTGCCGTCCTGCAGGGACATCGCTGCCTTTGTGCCGCGCCTCACACAGGCCCCTCCCTGGGAGTTCCTCTCCTTCCTTTCTCCACTCATGGAAATCCTCCCCCTCAGGGGCCTGCCTGGCACCCTCCCTCTCCATGTGTTCTGATGCGGAGCTCCCTCCCCAGCCCCATGGCAGTCCTCCCGCAATCAGTCAGTGCTACCTGTTTAACGTGTGATCACTCTGCATACGTGGCTTCTTTTAACACGCAGACATTTTCTCTCGCCACCTGGGTTGGATCAGAGTTGATGGGCTGGAGCAGTGCCGTCGTGACCCTGGGTCTGTGCCTGAGGAGGGAGGCCCGGTCCCTCTCTGGCTTCACAGAGGAGCCTCCTTGAAGCCAGGTGTGACATCGGCCTTGCACTGGGTCCTGCGGCCACTCCTCCAGGGCCTGGGCACCCAGAGTGCCAGCTTTGGGAAGGGACTGGTGCGAGCTGGTCAGGGCAGGGAACTCCTGGAGGATTCTCCTTGGCATGGCTCAGTCCACAGCTTCCTTAAGGTCGGACCACAGGGGTACTGGTTTCCGGTCAGGCACCTGCCCCCACCATGTGGCCAACCCATGGGCAAGTTCTCGAGCAGCCAGGCCTGAGCTGGGGCTAGGGAAGTGCATCCTACTGGTCCTGCTCACGCCTGGGGCCGTTCCTCCCGCACTTCTTGCCTCACCTTCCAGGTTCAGCATGTCCGTCCCCTGTGGGCTCCCGCCACCTCCTCCTCAAGGCCTCCCCATTCCTCCCATCAGCACCTTCTTGTCCACCCAAGTTGCCTGACCTACCCAGTTGTGAGCTCCCCCACATCCTGTCTGCACAGCTGGGGTGCCTCCCTCTGGGAAGCTGGACTGCCGAGAGATCACCCCAGATAGTGGTGATGGCTTCTGGGGTCCTCTCAGAACCCATGTTCCTCAGGCCACAAATTTCTGTAACCATTCTGGTTACAATGTTGGCTCTGGGACACCAGAGAGGACCACAGGGGCCCTTTCCCTGTGGACGTGGACAGGTCAGGCAGCCGTTACGAAGTGCTGGGGTAACAAGGAGATGCTCAGCATGAAGGGCTCGTGAGAGGGTGACCTGGGCTGGGCGTCTGGAAGGCATCCAGGGAAAGCGACAGCCAAGGGTGGCGTGGAGAGCAGTGAATGGCTGGCTGAGAAGCCTGAAACCCACTTCTACGTAGACAGTAGCCAGAGAGAACATGAGGTCTGGGGAACCGCCGCAGGCCGCCTGGCTGAGCGCCCGGTGTGAGTGGGAAGGAGACGATAAGGAGGACACGGGTCCAGGGAGATCCCAAAGCCCTCCCGGCCACGAGAGGAGCTGGACTCCATCCCGACAGCAAGGGAGGCCTCGGAAGGGTCTCACGCACAGAATGCTGTTCAGACACTGAGTGGCTACTGTCGGCACAGTTCATTTCTAGGCAGGTACTGGGGGGATCCAGGGGTCTCGGCACCCAGCCCAAGGCCCACAGCAAGCAAGGCAGCGCCAGTGGTGGAGCCGGTCCTGCTCCCGCCCCATTTGCTGCAGATGCCAGTCCTAGGGAGGCGGGGGAGGGAGCGAAGGTGAATTGAGCCATCGGTCACAGTCACGACTAATGCAAACGTGATCGGACTGAAGCCTAAGGGAAGCCAGGGCCAGGGTAGAGCCGTGGGAGACCTGTAGAGGAATCCCGATTCCGGGCGGGGCATCCTTGGGGCCCTTCATCCTTTTCCCTCTGCCTACCGCTACCCACTTGCTCCCCCCACTTTCTTTGCATTGGACCTTCTGGCAGCTGGCAGAGCCTGCTTGCCCCACAGACTGAGCTGGTCAGTTAGAGGCTGGCTCTGGACTCCGGGTTCAAGTTCCCAGGAGAGAGACTCCGAGAGCTCCAGCGTATCTAGCGTAAGCTGCCAAGGGCAGAAGCCTCGCATGTACAAACCCAAGGGCGATGGCTCCTGTTGTGGGCTGGAGTGGAGCCCCCAAATAAGCAGGACTGCACCCCAAAGTATGTCAGGTCCTGTATGTGTGGTCTTCCCAGTTTACAGTCATATAGAACTTTATCATCCTGTAGGGAAAACACCACCCAGATTCCTACAATCTGAAGAATTTTCATAATGATAACTAAAGTTTTTTGAGCATTTACTCTACGCTTGGTATTTTGCTAAGTGATTCATGTGTAATTTTTCCTTTAATTCTTCTGGCATGGTGAGGAAATTGTTTTCAATTTACAGATAAAGACTTAGCAAAAAAAAAAAAAAAAATTTAGACAAAATACAGTTAGCAGAGTTTATCCCCGCAAAGAATGCTTCATGAATTAGGAAGCAGTCAGAACCAGGAGAGGTTCAAAGATCTCCCCTTTAGCAGCTGAACAAGGAAACAAAGAAGTTCCTGGGCTGGTCACAGACAGGCACTTGCCTTATTGGGTATAAGTCTCTAGTTAGAGGTTAGTGGTGGTTTCTGACTGGTTAAGTCTCTAGTTCTGTTTTACTCTTTATTAGGGTTCCATTTGATTATATTAAAACCCAAAGACTAGAGCCATCTCAGCTCAACTGCCTCTGAATTAAAAAAAAAAAAAATTGAACAAGCAAAAAGAGTCATAAAGAATTCTGATTGATCTTTTCTATTCGGTTTCTACCCATGCAGCCTTAGTAAGTGTGTAGGTGGAAGACTGAGCTCTGACTCCAGGCAGATAAATGGACAGAGGCAGAGGAGAGGGGGAGAGTCCAGGGTGCTTGGCACTGGCCCCTCTGCAGAGGGTAAATGAGGAAAGAAGAATACACAAAGGTGTAAGACTCAGCACTTCCAGGCCCTCTGGGCGAATCCAAAGATCAGAGCCTGAAGTATGTCTTAACACTGATGCAAGAGAGGCTTCTCGTTGTTAAGTGCCGTCGAGTCAGCTCCGACTCATAGAGACTCGATGCACAACAGAACAAAACACTCCCCAACACTGCCATGTCTGGCACTATGTCAGTGCTTCTCTGCTATTCATAGGGTTTTCAATGGCTGATTGTTTTGGGATTGTTCTGGAAGTGGGCTGCCAGGTCCTTTTCCCATTTCTGCTGTGCTGGGGTTTTAACCCAGGGCCTCAGAGAGCCCAGAGTAGCACTCTACCACCTGAGCCAAACCCCAGCAAGAGAGGCTGAACACCATCAGTCCCTCTGCCTCAGGGCTCAGCCCAGAGGAGCTGAGCCAGCCTCAAGGTCCAGTGTTTACTGTCTGGTTGTCTTGACAACTTCTCCCTACCTCAGTCCAGGTTAACTATTAACCAAAGGCAAAACAAATTACGAGCCAAGCACCAGACATGATGCAACTTCCGCATGCCCGGGGAGGCCATGAAACACCTGGGCAATCAGCAAGGGCAGTGTGATGTCACTGGGAGAAACGCAAGCTCATGGGCAAAGGTGATCACATGGCCTGGCCTGGATGCCCTGGTCACATGCTGGGAGGGGGTTCCCCACTGAGCTCAGGGTTTCTGACTGAGAACCAAAACACAAACAGAAACTGGCCTGTCATGATGAAATCGGCACCTCCTGTGGTGGGGTGGTTTACCTCCTCAAAGCTGTAGTTTTACAGCAGGGTCAGAGCCAGCATTACTTGGCAGAACCAGGCCCTTCTGGGATACAACGCTGCCTGCCTGCCTGCCTGCCTGCCTGTCTTCCCTCCTTCCTTCCTTCTTCTCTCCCTTCCTTCCTTCCTTCTTGGTACTGGGGGTGCAGAACCAAGGGCCTGACATACTTTGCAAGCACTCTACCACTGAGCTGCACTCCTAGCCCCCTTTTTATTTATCTTGAGACAGGGTCTCGCTAAGTTGCACAGGCTGCCTCTGGCCTCAAACGCGCAATTCTTCTGCCTCTGCCTCCTGAGTGGCTGGGATCACAGGCATGTGCCACCGTGGCTGGCTGCAGGCCTGTTTTATGCTTTAGCTGGAACTCACTGGCAGCTGTGTGACTTTAGGCAAGTTGTTCAAATTCTCTGAGCCTCAGTCTACACATTCATAAAATGAAGATAAAAATTTCCAATTCCTGGGGCTGTTGTGGAAATGAATGGTTGCAAAACAGCTGATAAGATGCCCTATGGATTGTAATAGGCCCCTTAATTCCTTTTCGGGCTACAAATAGATGAATTGTTTATGTCTGGTCTCGGACCTCAAGATTAGAACCATTAAAGTGAAAGCAATGGAAGGGAGGCTCAAAAAGAGCAGTGAAAATTTCACATGAAAGCCTGATAGTGAGGGAATTATCTAGAAAACAAACAAACAAACATATAAGCAGAAGCAAAACCAAAATAGCACACAGGGACCACGTGGCTTGGCAGCACAGAGCCCCTCACTTCCTAAACAGCTCCAAACTATTGTTACATTCTAGGATGGCAGGGTAGATGACGTTCACTTAAAACAAAACAAAACAAAAAATAACACTCAAGTGGAAATAACTGATTACCTTATGCTCTCCTCAATCCCACCCGCCTGTCCTTTCTATAGTCCAAATTTTAGTTAATTACACCATTACCTCCCAGAAAACAATAACAACAACCATTGTTGCTGTTGTCGTTAGGTACCCTTAAGTCGGGTCCACTCTCTGATCTCTGCCTTCAGTTTCACATGGAAATCTCCCTGCGTGCATCTCTGTTTTCCAATTCCCCTTTTATAAAGATACCAGTCACTGGATTAGAGGCCACTCTCATGACTTTACTGTAACTGGACTACTTTTCTAAAGGGCTATGGTTTAGCTCAGTTGGCAGAGTGCTGGGTTCGATCCCCAGCACTGCAAAAATAGGAGAAGGACTTGGTAGCCCATTCCTGGAACAATCGTGAAATAGCCATTGAAAACCCTATGAATAGTAGAGAACTGCCATAGTGCCAGGTGGGGCACAGTGTCGGAGACAGTTTTGTTCTGTCACACACAGGGTTGCTATGAGTCAGATCCGACTCTACAGCACCTAACAATAACCTTTCTAAAGGCCCTGTCTCCACGCAAGGTCACATTCTGAGGTACTAGATGTTAGTGCTTCAACATATAAATTTTAGGGGAACACCATTCAACCCACAGCAGTACCATTGCCCTGTTTTATTTATGGAGACTTTATAACCATCTGAAATTATCTCATTTATTTGTTGCTGCTCATTTCCTGTGTCATCAAATTGCAACATAAGCTACACAAGGGCACAAGTCTGCTCCGACATCGGAGCTCTGTCCTTCTACCACGCAAAGGGGGTTCTAGCTTCTTTACTGCATGGATCAGGACACTGCCCCCAAGTTCCACCAGCTGAGGAACCAGACCTGCCCTCACTCACTTCCCACAGAAACTAATGTGATCGCTCCACCTTTGAGACTTAGCTCAGTGCCCAGCCGAGGATTTGTGGCATCTGACCCTGGCTGCAGCCGTGGCGCTGGCTGAGGTAGGAGTTCAGTCCATGCCTGCTGAGTGCACACAGGTTGTGTGACTTTGGACCCTGACCTGGGCTCTCTACCGGATGGTGACCGGCAAGAGCTGTGGAGGTTGGCTGCTTGGCTCTGCCACTATAGCTACGACATGTAGGCAAGTTAATGATCTACTCTTTGCCTCAGTTTCTCCAACTGTGAGTGCAGGTGATAACAAAAATCTCTGTAGTAGAGGTATATGAAGAGGTCACACGTGAGGGCAGGGCACTGACTTGGAAGGAAGAGCTCTGTGCTCGCCCAGGCCTTGCCTTCCAGTCCTGGTCTGGGGGCTGAGAAAGCTCCTGGTGACCAAAGGAACCTGAGCTCAGAGAGGCTTATCAGGTCCACTGGGGATGCACAGACTCCAAGTTTCTGCTCAGGCAGAGACTTCCCTTCAGAGCCTTCATCTGCCTGAGAGAGAGAGACAATCCTGCACTGGGGATATTTTGACCGTAGAAGCTTTGGCCAGTGATCAGTGTGTGTGGGCCTCGGAGTTCTACTAGTGTTTCCGGATGATTAAGGCGAAGCAAAAGGAGGCTCTCCCTCCTTAGACACTTCCTGAATCCCCATGAGAGGTGCATGGCTTCTAGATGACTCTGCCGGACTGGTTTCCCTTAGTCTGCTGCCCTGGCTCAGAACCTGTGTTCCAACAGCCTCACGCAGCCACCCCCAAGAAAAGCTGACCCACAATTCACTCCCTGATTCCATTACCTATGTCCAGCCGTGTTTACAGAGCTCTCTATGGATGTATGTACTTAGACACCAGCGAAGCTGAAACACCTCCCATACCTTGTTTCTCTATTTTCCAGAGGTTCCTGCTTCTGAATTTATAGCTCAGGAGACTAGAAATTGCTGTCAGAATGCAGTGGCCTCTGGTAGTGGGCAGCAGGGGAACAGAGGCCAGGCTCCATACTGACAGCCTGGGTCCCAGCCCCTGCTCTAATGTCAGGGTGCCGTGATGCTTTGGGGGTACCCTCCCCTCTCTGGGCCTTGGCCCCTCAAGGGGAGCAGAAACTGACTGGGATGACCCCAGGTATGTTCCTGGGCCCGTTTGATCCACGTTGAATGAATCCTGCTCCTGGGCAAAGCTGACACAGACACCCCAGAACATTTCCTCTACGTTTGAATGAAGACATGGGGAAAGGCTGTGCTGTGCAGATCCCTGGGGGAAGTGTCCCAAAGCAGAGGGCTTCAAGGATGGAGAGCACCTGGGCCAAGTAAGGCCACGTGGCTGGAGCGTGGCGAGTAGGGACAGCACTAGGGACTGAGAAGATAACATGGGCCAGTGCAAAGAAACCAACTGTTACACTAGATGGGACAAGGCACCCCTGGAGATGCTGAGCAGAGGCGGGACCTCTGCTGACTGCGACTTCCCAGAACTCTCTGGCTGCTGAGTTAGTTCCTGAGCGTCTGCAGAGGCACAGCGGGGAAGCAGTGGCCCATCAAGGAGACTGTCACAAACCATGTGTCTGTCAGCTTGCCCTGCTGTGGGGGCTGCCTGTTTCTGTGATGCTGAAAGCTATGCCACTACTATTTCAGATACCAGCAGGGCCACCCATGGTGGACAGGATTCAGCTGAGCTTCCAGACTAAGACAGACTAGGGAGAATTGTTTGGGCCCATCTCCCAAACAATCAGCCATGGAAAACCCTGTGAATAGCAGAGAAGCACAGTGGCTCCTTTGGCCTCCTCTGGGAAGTCTGTCCAGCCTCCCTGCCTCCCCTATGGTGGCTGCCTCTCCTCACTGGCACATTCGGAAGGCCTTCCTCTAGTGCTGGGCACTTGGCTGTAAGTGTATCTGCTTCCTTAAGCAGTGAGAAAGGCCCGGGAGGCCCAGGATCACATCTCACCCTACTCTGGGGACCTCTCCCCGCCAGCCCCAGGTGGGAGTGCTGTAATTTAACTTGTTGTTGTTGTTGTTGTTGCTAGGTGCCATCGAGTCGGTATCCGACTCATAGCGACCCTCATAGGGTTTTCAATGGCTGTTTGGGGATTGCCTTGGGAGTGGATTGCCAGGTCCTTCTCCCATTTTTGAGGTGCTGGGAATTGAACTCAGGACCTCAGAGACTGCAGCGCAGCACTCTACCAACTGAGCTAAATCCCAGCCCGTAATTTAACTTCCTGCATTAGAATTATGAGACAGGACAGGGCTAGCAAGGGGGCATGACAAGAGTTCAGAAGGCAGCAAAGGTCATTCAAGAGACAGCTGGTATCACACTGGCCTTTGAAAGAGAGGGAGATTGTACATCTGAGAGCAGCAGAGGTGACATTCAGGAAGAGGAAGCAGCTTGAGCAGAGGCCTGGGGATGAAATTCCAAGGAAGCAGGAACTGAGGGGTCATGTGGGGGAGACAGCAAGTCATTCTTTCCAGCTGAGCCAGTAAAAGGGAAAAGTAGACTTGGAGGTGGGAACTGGGCCATGGAAGATGTTTTCTGCCAGAACAAGATCACAGGCTGAGCGTGTCAATGGGGGGGGTGGCTCACCAGATGGGACGCAGCAGGAACAGGAGGCAGTGCCTGGTGCCTGCAGGCTACCCAGGGTACCATACCTGCACTTTGTGCTCCTGTGGTTCTCATGGGGGTCCTCAGAATTATCTTCTTTTTTTTCTTTTTTTGCGGTACTGGGGGTTGAACCCAGGGCCCCACACTTGCATGCTTTGCAAGTGCTAGACCACTGAGCTGTACCCCCAGCCCATTTTTTTACTTTTTGAGACAGGGTCTCGCTAATTACACAGACTGCCTCTGGTCTTGAACTTGTGATCCTCCTGTCTCCATCTCCCAAGTCACTGGGATTACAGGCGTGCGCCACCGTGCCCAGCTCCCTCAGAATTATCCTATCATATCTTATCAGCCTCATTTTACAGATGGAGAAAACTGGAAGGTGCCTGCTCAAATGCACAGGGCCAAGAACAAGTAGCACAGCTGGGACTGGACCCCAAAGCCTGGGACTCCTCCAGGGGTTAGAGCTGGTGTAGTGAGACCTGGGATTGAGGCAATGGGAATGGAGGAGGCGGGCTGGGGTGGTGCAGGAAGAAAAGACTAAGTTGGTAAAACACTGGGACTAGAAGGAGGGGCAGATAGTGAGGGTATCTGGAGCTGGAGTTGAGGAGCAGGGGAAAGAGATACACTAAGAGAAATGGCTCCTTGTCAGACCCTTTTCAGCCATCCCATATTCCTCAAGATCAATCCCGGCCTTAGTGCAAGGGACACGAAAAACTGAGGTGAGCAGCCCAGGATCTGGGTTACAGAAGTTCAAGAAATCCTACAGGGCTTATCTTTCCTTGTTAGGTGCCGTCGAGTTGGTGTCCGATTCATAGTGACCCTATGTGCAACAGGCGAAACACTATTGTCAGTGCTTCTCTGCTGTTCATAGGGTTTTCAATGGCAGATTGATTTCTGGGAGTGGGTTGCCAGGTCCGTCTCCCAAGCCTACAGCACCTAGTGTTTCCAGACGGTCTCCCATCCAAGTACTAACCAGGCCCAACCCTGCTTAGCTTCCAAGCCCTGATGGGATAGGATGCCATAGGGCTATGGCTGCAGGTGGCCCCTTTATTGTGATTGTTTATTTTGAGATAGGATTTCACTAAGTTGCACAGGCTGCCTTGGGCCTCAAACTTGTGATCCTCTTGCCCCAGCTGCCCAAGTGATGGGGATTCAGGTGTGTGTCATGGCAAGAGTCAACTTTTAAGGTGAGAGATTTTCTCATGAACGTGGTGTTGTACAGTTTTTAAGGGAAAAGAACAATCCCAGCAGAAATGTAGCATTCAGCTAAATCTGGCTCCCTGTGCAACTTAATTCTTTATCATCTTCCTCTAGTGACTCCAAGGCAAGAGAAGGTTCTCCCAAACTCTGAAGTGTTTGTTGGCTGAGCCAGTCCTAGGGAGGGGAGTGCAAATCCACTGGACTGCAGGGGCACAGTGGCCAGGGGCCTGACTCCAGCACGCTGTGACGTTTGGTGGCAAGCAGAAAGGGAACGCTGCACCCCACTGTGCCCAGTGTGAGATCTAAGCAAACCCACATAGGACATCCTTTTCTCTCTTGCTGTCCCTGCCTTCCCTTGTCTCTGACTTTAACGGGGAGAGGTTGCTTGGGGGCTGGGGCCCCCCGTTGGCCTGCCTCTGAAGAAGGCCCATGCCCCACGCCTCTCTCCATAGGCATTATTTGGTGACTCATTCTGAAGGCGGCCACATAAATTTCTTCCTAATAGCACATGTGTCATTGAACCACTCCAGCAATTTGGCCGGTGAGTGACCTGGTGCAAGGCAGCAGAGGTAATCCTCTGTTTATGAAGTGTCTCCTACTGAGCCCTGGGGAGGGTCAGGACCACCAAGTTAGCGTGACTACAACTGCTCAGAGCTGGGCTGCTTCTAAGCCCTTTACAGATAACGCAGTAGAGTCACAGGGAGGTCATAGGAAGAGGATTACTGCCAGCTGGGACACATCTGGGGGCAGCACCAAGGATGGGGAGCCGGACCTTGGGAGTAGAAAGCTGGGGTTCCGATCCTGGCCCTGCCAGCTGACCTCAGGCAGCCTCCTTAATCTCCTCAGACTCCACTTTCCCAGCCTATGAGATGGGGCCTGCGCCTACCCTTCGGAAGGCACCCGGCTTTTGGCCCACGGCAAGTGCGCAGGAGGGCAGTTGTTGGTGTTGCAGCTTTGGCCAGTGCCAAGCCCCTACCTGTGGCTTGCTGACCCCTCCCCGTGCCCCCTGCCTCCTCTCTCGAGGGACCCCACCCTCTTGTTTCTTTTGACTAGAGACAGGTGAGCACCCCAGCTACATGACTTAATGCTCTCCACCAGCATTCGAGGGAGGCATTGTCGTCCCTAACTGACGGTGGCAACCGAGGCTGGCCAGGTTTCAGTGATTTCCCCAAGGCCACCCTTGGGGTTGTGACAGTGCCCGGGTGTGGGCTGGCTCAGGCTCCCCATTCACCCTCCCACCCAGCAGCTCCCAGGGCAGACGCATGACCTCAGCCAGCTGTCCCCAGGCGAGTTCCAGAGGTGGCAAGGATTGCTGGCCCTGATGCTTCAAGGCAGCGTGCTCCCTGGACTCTGGACAGTCGCCGAGGAGGTGGGCACAGGCAGGTGAAAGAGGAAGTCCTCGGAGGACACAGGCGAGGCAGGGAGGCCCTAAGCTGTCACCAAGGTGCCATGGCCACATACCAGGTCCCATGCTGACATGCGCCTCCTGCTTATGGGACACAACCCTGCTGTGAACGAGGCCCGTCACAGAGGAAACTGAGGCGTAGACATCAGGTCGCTTGACCCCGCCTGTGCCCGCCCGTCCAACAGAGTCCAGAGCTGTTATTTTCTGTCTGACTGCCTCCCAGTGTCTTGGGATACAACTGGGCCATAGCTGTCGCTTCCGAAACCAGAGCTGAAACCGCCCTGCTCCCTCCTGGCGCCTCCGGGCCTCTCCCTAAGCACCCTCTCCCTAAGCACCCGAGTTTCCACAGTGTCTATGTGTCTAGGGGGATGGGTGAGGGGCGTCTCCTGCTCTTCCATACATCAGGGGGATACAGAGGCAGCACTAGGCAAGGCAGCAGCATCCTCACAGCCATCACTGAGTGGCCACCATGAAGCTGGTACATTGTTAAAGGACAAAGCAGGCCTCACAGCTGCCTGGCTCCCACCATGCACTGACCCTGCCCTCAACGTTCTGTGTGACTCCCTTGGGTGCAGCACATCTGCTGCACTCTCCGCTGAGGCCCCTCAGCTAAGACCTGGGGACTGACTGGTCACTTATAGGAAACAGCCAGGCAAGATGGCCAGTCCCAGGGTTAAGGTTAGGCAGGATTGCACAGGCCTGGGGAGCCTGAGGCATCAGCTGATGGGCGGCCTCCCTCCGGGCTGGAGACAAGGAACGGGGGCAGGGCTCTGGAAGGCACAGGGTCCACCTGGCAGAGGGCTGCTGCCAACCAGAGGTGGACAGGCCTGCCAGGGCACCACAGACCCAGTGGACCACTGGGTCCTTCTCCCTAGTCTGTCTCAGTGTGGAAGCTCAGCTGAAACCTGTCCACCATGGGTGGCCCAGCTGGTATCTGAGATACTGGTGGCATAGCTCTCAGCATCACAGCAACACGCAACCCCCCACAGCACGACAAGCTGACAGACATGGGAGGCACATGGTATGAGCTCAATTAAAATGTGTTTCACGAATTTATGTCTGAATCCCTATGCTGTGCTCCAGCTGCAGTGCTGGGGTCACAGGTTACCACAATGATCCTCCTCCTCTGCACCAGCAGAAAGCCTCCCTCCTAAAATATGTAAATTTTTTTCATTACTCATAGTGATCATTTTGAAATTGCTTTTGAGGAAGATGTAGGAACTGCATCCTTACACCCTGGGTCTTTCGTGAAAAGTCTGGGACAATGGCCTAAACATTCACAGCGTGGGGCAAGGGTGGGGGGGTGACAGGGCAGGGTGACGCAAAAGGTCAAGCAGTCTGGCAGTGAAATGAAATTGTGGCCACTTGATGGGACAATGGCAAGAATAAAGCCTGTGTCCTGGGGCCACTGCCGAGCATCGTGACACAGAGGTCTAATCGCATCAGCTCAAGGGAGCGGCCCACCCAGAGGGCTTCCGTCACTGCCTGCCCCCTCAGGAAGCACATTCATCACCACACTCAGCCCAGGGCACACCGGACTACATGCAGGGAGTAACGACCCCATGGGAGATCGAGTGCCGAGGGCCTCCTTGAAACATGCAGGCAAATAAACATGCGTGGGTAGGAGCAGGTGTCCAGGCGGAGCCGGTTGCCAGGGAATTCCGTGTTAACAGGGGTCTGTTCACCCCCAAGGCAGCAGCCCACGGGGGCTTCTATGAAGCTCAGGCTCAGGGCCTGGGCTGGGGAAGAACAAGGCCGGCTACTAGGCACCTAGTACTAGGCACCTAGGCAGGAGCCTCCAGGCTGCCGACTCCAAAGGCCTCACATTGTCCCTCTGAGCTGCGTGGCTGCAGGACGACATCTAAAAAAGTGTGTATGGGAGAAGGGAAGAGTTATCTCCACTGCTCACCTACAGGTTTATTGGGAGGGTCAAAAAAATCACAGGAGAGCCTGGTGCAGTGGCTCATGCCTGTAATTCCAACGACTCAGGAGCAGAGGCAGGAGGAGCTCAGGTTTGAGGCCAGAGGCAGCCTGCATAATTTAGTGAGATCCTGACTCAAAACAAAATGAAAAATGGGCTAGGGGTGCGGCCCAGTGGTAGAGCACTTGCAAACTATGGGCGAGTCCCCGGGTTCAACCCCCAAGCAGTGGAAAACAAAAGATGGTGGGAGGCAGTGAAGAGGGCAGACAGGTAGGAAGGGATGCGGCTATGCCCTACCCTGGGAGAGGCGTGTGCAAACTACCCAGAGGGGCCTCTGAGTTCTCCGTGGAAATCACTGGCTCACAGGGCACATCCTTCACCTGCAGGACAGGCCTTTTCAGACCTTGGGAAGGTTCTTGGGATCCAACGTAAGGCCCCTTAAAGAACAACTCCACGGAGGCCCAGGTATACACAGATCATTTGGGCTGTCCGAACATTTAGGTTAGGCAGGTAAATGTATAGTCAGCTCAAAATCATATAGCATCTTTCTATCTGTAAAACTCTTCCATACAAATGTAACCCATAAATAACAGCAAAAGCTAGACAGCGTTACGTTCATTTTACAGAGCGTACTTCTACAGAGATTCAGAAAGGTTAGGTGAGCTTCCCAAAGTAACACAGCCAATGTGTATCAGTGACAGGCTCTGAGTCCAGGCTTCTGTCTGCAGGATAGACTGGTGCCTGCTATTTAGACACAACAACTCTCTCCTTCCATGGTCCTCTTCCCCTCCACCTTTAGAGTTTTTGATCCAGGGCACACTTCTGTTTGTTGTTTAACCACCCTTTCCTGACCAATCTAAGCAGAACCCTGCTGAGAAGGAACACCCGGAATGCACAATTCTCTCTGGGAAAAGCGAATGTTCCAAGAGCTGAGCCTGAGCACCTGCCTCAGCCGATGCCATTCCATTGGAGTTCTCGGCCCGGCAGAGCGCCTTGGCTGCTCCGTCCCACACCTGACCTGAGGATCTGCAGTCCTGCATACGGGAGACTACTATTCCCATATTTATAAATTACCTGAGAAGGTGATTACAGTAGATCTCAAGATACTCAATGATATTCAATTCTAATTCCTAGATACTCAATTCTAATTCTCTAAAAATAAATGTACTTACCTCCCTGGGGAGAGGATACACGTAGATGTTGAATGCTGAGAATAAAACAGAGGGAAATAACTTTAGTTTATCATAAACATTAAAGTCCTCTGGTTTTTAAATGACATTTCACATATTACCAAATAATTTCACATCATGACCATATCTTATCCTTATAATAGCCTCAAGAGATGGTGCTGCTGTTGTTGTTGTTGTTAGGTGCCTTCAAATTGGTGTCTGACTCATAGCCACCCTATGTACAACAAGCCAAACACTATTGTCAATGCTTCTCTGCTGTTCATAGGGTTTTCAATGGTGGATTGTTTTTTGGGAGTGGGTTGCTGGGTCCTTCTCCCAAGCCTATAGCACCTGGTGTTCCCAGGCAGTCTCGTGTCCAAGGACTAACCAGGCCAACCCTGCTTAGCTTCTGAGATATGACAGGATCGGACGTCACAGTGGTATGGGTGCAGGCTCAAGAGGTATATTATCCCAATTTTAAAGGTAGGGGAACTTTAGGTTTACAAGGGCATAGATGACTGTCCAGGTCGCAGGCTGATACATGGTAGAGCCAAACAGACTCAGTTCTTCTATGTAGAAGTCCAGAGTCTCAGAGATGGCAATACTTTTTACTTTTGATGAGTGAGAAATTAATTAATAGTGAATTCAAAGGTTGAATAGGGTGAGGGAATTTGAATGGGAATCCCTCTAAATTCCTGTAACATTATTGTTGTTGTTGTTAGGTGCCATCGAGTCGTGTCCGACTCATAGCGACCCTTATAGGGTTTTCAATGGCTGATTGTTTCCAGATTGCCTCGGGAGTGGATTGCCACGTCCTTCTGTTTTTGTGGTGCTGGGACTCTAACGTGGGACCTAAGAGACTGCAGAGCGGCGCTCTACCAACTGAGCTAAATCCCAGCCCCGTAACATTATTATTCATTTCTTTTCCAAGAATCAGAACATCAGGCTAATGGCATCTCAGTGGCACCACAAACCTATGATTACCCATCTCACAGGTGTTGGATGGCTGGAAGCTCGTGGGTTAAGAGACTCATCAGCCATTGCTTGCTGTTAGGTCCATGGTACTGTGTCGGGCTTTGACTTCCAGAGACTCCAGGCTAGTGTTGCTTCCATAAGTATTCACAGAGCAACACCTGTTTCTTGCCTGGATACCCAGAGGAATTTAGGAAGTATAAATCGTAGTCTCCCCCGTCAAGGAGTTTGCAATCTGATAGGAAGGTAAGATCTGTTAGGAGATCGTGAATGGCAGTGTACAAAGCAGAACGGAATCAAGTGCGCCTCTGTTTGGACACAGTCTCAGAAGGCTCCATGAAGTAGGCCTTCAGAATGGGTAGGGCTTGGAGGGAGAGAAGAAAGGTTTCCAGTCCAGTGGAGGATGAAGTACAAGCAACAGGTAGGGTGTTGGGGATGCCTGGTTCCCAGCGTCACCCCAGCCGTACTCCTAGAACTCAGGTTGTTCTGTGCGCATCACTGGAGTTCTTGTGTAAGCCAGGTTTTAATAAAGTTTTGAGGCTTTGCATCTGCAATTTCCTCCTTTGGAAAAAGCCATGCTCCCTTCTTTCCTTGTCCTCATCTCTCTCCTGCCCCACCTACCTGGTAAACATCTACCCGCTGTCAGTTCTACTTCACTTCTACAGTGAAATTCTCTCTGGTCCCCTTGTGCCCTTTGCCTTCCTCTCACAGCACTAACCCAGTGGCATGACCATTTCTCAGTAAGTCTATGTCTTCCATGAGGCACAGTCCCTTCTAGAATAGGGACTTCTATTAATTTTTCTGTAGCCATTTGCCAAATAAATATGAATGACAGAAATACTGAATGAATGAATGAGTGAATCTGCAGAAACATAGTTTTGCTATAGGTTCACCTAGAACCAGTGGTGTCCTGACCCATTAGACGATTCATACCCAATAAATCTGAGCAGAATAAATGATTCTTCTTTGGTGAGTGGCTACTGGCCTAACGGAGGTCTATAGACATGGTAATGAAGGCACAATCTTCTTACTGGTCAGCTGACTTTTTTTTTTTTTTTTTTTTTTTTTTTTTTTTTTTTGACATTTCTGTCTTTGCCTTATTTCCCTAAAGTTGGTGAAACTTGAGACTGGAAGGCTCAGAAGGAGTTAACCCAGGGCAGGGACCACAGCATGCTGATCAGCCTGTGCCAGGTCTGGAGGTTAAAGGGCTTGAGGCAGGTGGGTTAAGCAATAGCTAACAGGCCACTGGCAGAGTCTGGGAAGTCGAGAGATAAGGCCAGAGAAGGGAGCAGGAGCCAGACCTCAAAGAGGATGAAACTGTTTTTTGCAGACAATGAAACATAGTTAGAACCTTCCATTTGAGCCAGGTGTGTTGCAAGACTTTTGTTTTGTTTTTGAAGAAAGAGGACCCTGATGGAAAGGTGGAGACTAGAGGCTAGGAGACTGGCCTTAAGGATGCTGCAAAAACCTAGGTCTGGGACGGAGGGAACTGAATGTGCGTGGTGGCCATGGGGACGGGGAGAAGAGCAATTTGAGAGATGCTAAGAAAGGACAAGGGCTGGGATTTAGCTCAGTGGGTAGAGCGCTGCACTGCAGTCTCCGAGGCCCAGAGTTCAATTCCCAGCACCGCAAAAATGGGAGAAGGGCCTGGCAATCCACTCCCAAGGCAATCCCGAAACAGTCAGCCATTGAAAACCCTGAGGGTTGCTATGAGTTGGATACCGACTCGACAGCACCTAACAATAACAAAAACAAGAAAGGACAGGCCCTAGTGACAGCGGGGGCCAGCAAGTGAGGAATGAGGGTGGAGGCTGACAGTGCTAAGGCCTCTGGCTTGGGAAGCTGGGTGGGTCCCAACTGAGATGAAGGAATCTGGGGACAGAGGGACAAGGGGCTGACAGGGAAAAAATAGTGAGTTTCCATGGCTCCAGGAATTGTTTTACACACAGGCTTTGTTCTGAAAGCCTTAATTACTTGACACTCAGATACAGATTTAGATCAAGATGTATGCTTCTGTTGTTAGGTGCTGTCAAGTCAGTATCCAACTCAGCGACCCTATGCACAACAGGTAGAACACTATTGTCAGTGCTTCTCCCCTATTCAGAGGGCTTTCAGTGGCTGATTATTTTGGGGAATGGGTTGCCGGGTCCTTCTCCCAAGCTTACAGCACGTGGTGTTCCTAGGTGGTCTCCCATCCAAGGACTAACCAGGCCGATCCTGCTTAGATTCCAAGATCTGACAGGATCAGAAGCCACAGTGGTATGGCTGCTGGCACAAGATATATAGAAAGGTAGATAAGCATGCTTTTTCAATTAACATAGGAACTATCTTCCTAAGTTATTAAAGACTATTTATAAACATTCTTTTTAAAAAGGGGTTGTTGTTATTAGGTGTCATCAAGTTGGGTCCGACTCATAGCGACCCTGTATACAACAGAACACAACATTCCCCAACACTGTGCCATGCCCGGCACCATGTCAGTGCTTCTCTGGTATTCACAGGGTTTTTGATGGCTGATTGTTCCAGGATTGCTTTGGGAGTGGGCTGCCAGGTCCTTCTCCCTCTTTTGCATGGCTGGGGATCAAACCCAGGGCCTCAGGGGGCACAGAGAAAGCACTCTACCAACTGAGCTAAACTTCATAAAAAGGAGTAAGCTATAAATAAATATGCAAACTGTCAGAAAATGAGTCAAATCTGATGGTTGAAGGGGGTTTCCCACCTACACACATTCAAGAATATGTCCCCCATCTGCTGACGCACCCACAGCATCTTCTGGGAGTGGCCCATGCTCACTGTGGTGACCCGCACAACACACACGGAGCCTATCATAGGACCCAGGAGACACATAGCTTAGACCAGCGTGTGGTCACCTGCAGACAGGCTACAAAGAGGCCGAGATACCCAGAGGCATGTCCTCACCCTGGGTGTGAGGGAGACCTGTAACTATAAAGTTAGTCTGAAGGAAACATCCCCATCTGGCTGAAAAGAGAAAATGAGATTGTGTCTCTGAAAGTATTTTGTAATCTCAAAAACTGAACTCAAGTTTAAAGGGACTATGATTATCCACATGCAGAAGCATCAATTTAAAACTGATGGAAAATTCTGCGCCTTCATTTATAAAACAACAGGAGTGGAAAGGAAACTTCTTACCACATTCTCCTTTGCACCTTTTGAGCCATTCAACAATAATTCTTCTTCTTCTTCTTCTTCTTCTTCTTCTTCTTCTTCTTCTTCTTCTTTTTTTTGCAATACTGGCAGGTGCTAGGCAAGTGCTCCACCACTGAGCTGCACCCCAACCCTCTTTTTATTAATTTATTTTGAGACAGGGTCTTACTATGTTGTGCAGACTGCCTCTGGCTTTAAAGCAGTGAGTCCTTCTTCCTCTGCCTCCCGAGGTGCTGGGATAATAGGTACGTGACATGGAGCCCCGCTACCCTTTCACTCTTTATTGCACTCAGCCAGGGTGCACTGAGTACTTGCTATGTGACAGGCTCTGTGCTAGCATCTGCCATGAGCAGAAAGATGCATCAGCCCCAGCCCCAGCCCAAGTAAGCTCAAGGCCTGGCATGGGCAAATTTAAAGGACTGCCATTATTATCCACAGGCAAAACCACTGCTGTGGTTTGGATGTGAAATGCCTGCCAAACTTCATGTACCAAAGGCTTGTTGTTGGGAGCCATAGGTCAGACATGAGCTAAGGCAACGCCTGCATAAATGGCTACGTGACAGACTGACCATAACAGAGAGCTCTTCTACCTGTGGAGTAAGAAATCAGCACATCAAGAGGCCTTGGTTCCCTCATTGTCTCTTTAGGATTAATCTGTTTCTGCAATGCTAACTAAGTTGATTGTTAACTTTTTGACTGAAGCTACCTTGTGAGCTGTCTCTTGTATCTCCCTGAGTTACTATATAAACAAGAGTTTAGAGAATAAAGTTTAGCTCAAGACCACCAGTCTTGGCCTCTTCGTCTCCTTCATCCTCGGCTCTCCCCTTCTCCCGGCTGGGCCCCGACAGCTTGTCCTTGGGCTGGGCTTTGTGGTGCATACCTATAAGCCCAGCCCTCAGGAGGGAGGCAGGAGGACTGCAAGTTCGAAGCCAGACTGGGCTACACAGCAAGTTCCCAGCAAGTGGGGCTACCTAGCGAGACCCTGTCTATCAACAGATAAGGTCTGGCCCTCAGCGTGTCCAGTGTCAGTGTCCAGTGCATCAGTGTCCAGAGGGGGTGCTGAGGGATGTTTGGCCCCTGAGGGCTGGGACTTCATCCGTGGGTGAGTCCCCGGCTGAATGCACGGGGGGGGGGGGGCACCATTGGGAGTGAGACCTCACTGGAGGAAGGGGGTCACTGGGGCACGTCCTTGAAGGCAGGATCTTGCCCTTGATCCCCCATCATTGTTCTCCTGGAACCTTCTCTCCAGCTGCCCTGGGGGACCAGCCTCTTCCACTACCTGCTCCTGCCACTGTGATGTACTGCCTCACCTCAGGCTGAAAGCAATGGGGCCAGCGGATCTTGGACCAAAACCTCTGAAACCATGAGCCAAACAACCCTTCCATCTTTTAGGCCGACTTCCTCAAGTATTTTGTCACTGTGATAAAAAGCTGACTAGCATAACCTTCTATTTCAAACGGATGAACTTTTCCGAGTCTTCATCCATAAAACAACAGGGCTACAAGGAGCCTTTCTAAGACACGCTCCTTTGCACTTTTAACCTGTCAGCAATAATTTTATGCAAATTGTTTAAATCTATGTAAACAAATTCCCTTGTGCATTCATTCATTAACAGGAGTGATGGAGAAATAAATCAGACCACTAAGAAGTTTTTGGGGGTCCAGAAAGAAACCATAGAAAGAAAGGCAGCACTGACATCTCGCTGCGACTTTATTTATAAGTGCAGAGGTTACTGTGCCAAAAGGCAGCCACTACAGAGTGGGACGTGCTGTGCTGGCAAAGTTGCTTGAGCCCCGTGTGGGAATGACAGGGTTTAGTGGATGAGCTGAGTGACAAGGAACATGATCCACTCCCCAAGTAAGCACAAACTTGAGGGCAGGACTTGGGGACACAAAATCTCTGAGGCGAGAGCCAAGCAGGTGTAAGGAAATGTGTGTTTGGGGGTCACTGCCTCCCACCTCCCCAGAAGGCCTGGCTTTGGGGTCTCCAGATTGTTTCTTAGGCATCAGAAAGCCATGCGCAGCAAAGGTCTCTGAGCTTGGGGCCCACTAGTATCCCACTGTAGGAACTTGGGGAAAGAAGTCACCTCACGTGAAGGAGATGCCAAACCTCCTTTGAGAAAAAGGAAGCTGAACCCATGCCCTGTCGAGGATCCTGCGAGGTGCTCGAGCTCGCCGGGAAGCAAGCTGGCCTTCGTTTCCTGTCTTCTTGGCCTCGGATGCTGGCCTCCCTTCTCACCCCGCAGCCTCACTCTGCCTCCCCAGTTCGGTTGCTAAAGCCACCTGCAGGCCTAGGCCTGGCCAGCCTGGGAGCCAGGTAGGCCAGAGATGGCAGCCTGTGTTGTGGAGCAGGGTTGGTGCCAGATGCCAGTGGCCTGCCTGGGTGCCCAGCGAGTGGTGGCATGCCGGGCCTCACCTCCACCAGCCCTGGCCTGGGTCCCAGGCAGCCGCAGAGCCACGGGAGCAGATTCGCACTTATCCTTCTGTGCTTTACTTCACAGAAGCCTCACAGAACAAGCTGAGTAGGGGGCCGCACTCTTCCCACAGGGCCTGTGAGGAAGGGAGGCCAGGGGAGGTCTTTGGAGGCCAGGCGCAGTGCCTGAGGCCGCCTGGCTCTTTGCTGGTTGACGGAGACTGAAACCTTCAGGCTGGAGTCTAAGCCCTGCCTGCCTCACTGTTCTGCACCCTTTCTCTACTACAGCTCCCTTGTCCTGCAGGCTGGCCTGTGCCTTACCCCTGACCCCCTGGCATTCTCAGGCAGAGGGTCATGATCCCCAGAGGCTGCAGTGGAACTTCATTTATTCTCCACTTAGCGAATACGGTACTTAGTGAGCATAAAAACCTTCAGTATAGCAAATATGGTACTTAGTAAGCATAAAAACCTGCAGTAAGTGCCAGGCTCTCTGCTGGGTCACTGTGCCATTTTCAGGCTGCCTCAATGTGCCCACCTGCTGACCTCTAGGGACCATCCTCTGAGTGTCATGGCAGAGTTGCCTCTGACCAGCTCAGATCAGCTGCAGCAGCACAGCAGGGCTCCCGTGCATCTCTGGCCTTGCTTCCTGCCTTTTCCTGCCATGCCTGCCTGCAGTCTAGGCTCAGGGGGTCACACCTTAGCCTGTTCCAGTCATATTAATGAGCCTGGTCATCGCCCTCATTAAAGTGAGGTGGCCAGAGGATGTGTGAGAATTCAAACAGCCACCAGATCTACTCAATTCTTGATTAAAAAAAAAAAAAAATGGTGAAAGTAGCAGTTGAATAAGAAAACATCTGGGGTGAATGAGGAAGTGCTGACAGTTTCATTCTCCCTGTAAATGGGGTGCCAAAGAGGTGCAAGAAACTGAAATAGAGGAAAAATGATGAACCCAAGTTAACACAACTTGTTGCATTTTTCTGCTTGTAAAGGTAGTCCATGTTCATTGTAGATAATTGGAAAGTACAAAAAGTTAAAAAAAGAAAAAGTTAAAAGAAAATAAAAAGGAAAAAAATTAGAAAATACCAACAGCATAAAGTAAAAAATACTCAGTGTTATTATTACGTAGAGATGAGAACCACTCTTAACATTTTTGTTTACCTGTAGAATTTTCCTTTTGCACATATGCAGGTTTTATTCTCCAAACACTACTTTGTACCCATCTTTTATCTCTTCACATTTTACTAGTACTATTCCTCCTTTTTTACTAGTACTTTTCCTCCAAAATACACCAAGTGGTTTTTGAAAATGTCCTTTTAAATGACTGCATAGTACATCTCTTCCTCGGTAGCCATGGGGATGGTTTTCAAGGTCACCGTACCCTGAATCCTCAAGTGTCTTATATAAAATGGTAAATATTTACAAATGACCTATGCAAATCCTCCCACATACTTTAAATCACCTGTAGGTTACTTATAATACCTAACAAAATATAAATGTTGTGTAAAGAGTTGTTATACTGTTATTGTTTAGGGAATAGTGATGAAAAAGTCTATAAATGTTGAGTGGGGCTGGGATTTAGCTCAGTTGGTAGAGTGCTGCTCTGCAGTCTCTGAGGTCCTGAGTTCAATTCCCAGCACCACAAAAATGGAAGAAGGACGTGGCAGTCCACTCCCAAAGCAATCCCAAAACAATCAGCCATTGAAAACCCTAGCTATGAGTCAGATATGACTTAACAACACCTAACAACAACAACAAATGTTGGGTACAAATGCAATTTCTCCCCAATATTTTTGATCCACAGTGGGTCACATCTTTGGTTGTTGAGCCTGTAGATACGAAAGTCCAACTGCATCCCATCGTGTGAGTATGCCATAATGTATTTGACTTACAGACAGATCTTGGATATTTGAGTTATTCCCTGATGCAATCCCTCATTTTGCCCTATATAAACACACTGAGATGAACGTTTTTGTACGTAAACATAATGTAGATATATCCAATATTTTTTCCTTGAGTTGAATTCTGAGAAACACAGTTTGAAAAATCACTGCACCTTGGGATGGTTTCAATCCAGAAAGGAAAAGACCAGGGAGCACTATGTAAAACCAGATCTCCTGAGCGGGAACTTTGGGGAAGCCCAAAGTGGGTGATCCTAAAGCAGGGGGTCTTGGGCACCATAAAGCTTCACTTCTATTACAGTTTCATTGAACAGGCTGTACTTTATTACTTGAGTTCTGGTTCAGAAATATGAAACCAGCTTAAGAAAACAAACAGGAATTGAAGAAGTCAGGGCAGGAACACAGCCAGCTCTCAGAAAGGGCCTGAGAAAGAGACATAGCTGAGGCTTCCTCGCCTCTCGCTCCTCCTCTCTGGGCTCCTGCACTGCCGCTTATCAAACCTGAGAGTGCATCAGAATCCCCTGAAAGGCTCGCTGCAACACCGGCTGCTGGGTCCAACCCCAGGGTTTCTCACGGAGCAGGTATGGGGCGGCTCTGAGAACCAGCTGGACTGCATCACCGCAGGGCAGACACCTTCCAAGGGTGTTACCATATCCTGGCTTCTGAGTGACAACTGTCCATTCCGTTCCGTGTGCACCTCCCTGGAGCCCCAGAGTCAGGGCAGCACTGCCTTCTTGTCAACAGGAGGGCCACCCCCCTTCCCCCCATACACAAGAGGGCTGAGGCTCTGAGGCCCTTCCTGGAGGCAACCCTCCTCAGGGCCACCTGGGAAAACCGAGTGGGCTCGGAGAGTAACGTTCCCCTCTGGGTCTGGACACTAGGCGGAGGGTAAGGAGAGTCTCTGGCCCTTCAGGCCACTGCTTGGGAGGGCTTCTCCATCCCAGGGCACCCATCCAGCAGGGACTTCAGGAGACTCTGGTGACCAGAGGCCCCACAGGAAGGAGGCCTGGCCCAGACACTGACGTGCTCTGCAGCTCACCAGACAGAGACTCCTCGAGGCAGCCAAGAGGGGGGACCTTACTGTTCCTGGGGGAGCCTAGAGAGGCTCACACTCTGTTGACAACACTAACAGGCCACTTGTGAGAGGAGCCTGAAGGCAGTGGAAGGAGCCAGGCACGTTCACTGGGGTCCTACTCAAGCCAGGCACCAAATGCCTTCTCCTGCTCACCTGCACCAGGCCTTTCTGTGAATCTACAGATGCAGGCATGAGTACTGGTACCGCCACAGTACAGACGAAGAAATTGAGGCACAGAGAGACAAGGCTATTTGCTCAACTCACCCAAGCTCTTAACCCCTACCCTATAGCTGCTCTACAGAGAAAACAAAAACCCAGAAAGGCTCGGGGGAGAAAACCAGCACATACATTCTACTGAATCCTTATATTAACATTTAGTAAATCACTTCACAGGTGATATACTAAAGATAACACTGCGAAGAGGGGGAATACCTGTGAAGAGGGGGACACTTAACTGTACTCACTAGGAATCTGTACCTGGATCAGAAGGCATTCGTTCAAAGAGAACAAGGAAACACTGCCTGATTTAAAGTCAGGGAAGGTGTGCATCAGGGCTGTCCTTTCACCGTACCCTTTCAATCTCTGTGTGGAGCAAATAATCTGGGAAGCTGGATTTTATGAGGAAGAACGTGGCATCGGGATTGGAGGAAGATTCATTAACAACCTGAGTTATGCAGATGACACAACTGTGCTTGCTGAAAGTGAAGAGGATTTGAAACATTTACTGATGAAGATCAAAGAACACAGCCTTCAGAATGGATGGTGCCTCAACATCAGAACAGAAATCCTTACAACTGGGTCAGTGTGCAACCTCATGATAAATGGAGAAAGGATTCGGGTTGTCCAAGATTTTTCTTTACTTGGTTCCACAATCAACACCCACAGAAGCAGCAGTCAAGAAATCAAAAGACACATTGCATTGGGGAAAGTTGTTGCAAAAGACCTCTTTAAAGTGTTGAAAACTAAAGATGTCACATTGAGGACCAAGGTGCACCTTACTCATGTCATGTTATTTTCAGTTGCATCATATGCTTGTGAAAGCTGGACATTGAATAAGGGAGACAGGAGAATAACTGATGCTTTTGAATTATGGTGCTGGAGATGAATATTGAATATACCATAGACCGCCAAAAGAACCAACTGACTTGTCCATGGACAGTGCCAACAGACAGTGCTCCTTGGAAGCAAAGATGGCTAAGACTGTGTCTTACATATTTTAGCCATGCTATCAGGAGACCAATCCCTAGAGAAGGACATTGTGTTTGGGAAAGTGGCAGGTCAATGAAAAAAAAGGAAGACCCTCAACTAGATGGATTGACACGATGGCTGCAATATTGGGCTTAAACAGAAAAAAGATCATAGGCATTGCACCATATTGAGGAGTGTTTCATTCTGTTGTACACAGGGTGGCTGATAGTTGGACTGACTTGATGGCACTTAACAACAACAACAACAACAACAACAACAACAACAACAACAAAACAACATACTAAAGATTACTTAGGAAGTTTGCCAAGGTCTCAAAGCTGGCACATGCTGCTTTAGTAATGAAGTCCTGGCTTGATGGCCCCCAAGGCCCCAACTCTCCCAATCTAAACCATCTGCTTCCCAAAGGTGATTCATTCCAACAGGGAAAATGGGGCAGGCTTTAGCATAGGTGGCATTGTAACTATCAGAAAGCAAGGGTTCAAGGACAGAGATAGGTAGGCAGACAGGCTACACTAAAAGCCTTGGGGCTTGAAAATGCATGGCCTGTCAATAGAGGAGTGGCACATTCTTTAACAGAGTACTTACTGAACAATAAAATACCTGACTATTTTGAGATGCAAAAGTGATTGCAAAATAAATATACACTGAGAACTCAGGATATAAAACCATACACATGATCACTTTGATTTAGTACAGACATATATGTGTGTGCTTTTGTGTGTGTGTGTGTGTGATATATTTCTCAGATTGGAAGAAAATATGACATATTGTTAAATGGATTTTTCAGGACAATATGCTCACGAATGATTTTTATATTCTTACTTTTACTTTTCTGCATTTTCTGTCATTTTCAAACATAATGGACTTGCCTTACTTTTACAGCTGTAAAAATAAATTTCATTTGCTCACAACCATGCATGGCATAACTTCTTTCTCAATATCCTCACCAGGGAAAGGATGAAACTCACCTCACTGCATTCCAACCCACTTCCACTCCTGTCCTCCTACCTCACAAATGGATTTTTCCAGGCTGTTTGCGAGCTCTTGATGTTTACTTCATCATTCAAAAACAATTTAGGTGGGGTGGGAGCCATGGCATCCCATGGGATCAGCTTTGAAGACCTCTGAGAGGTCTATTTTAGCCATGCCTGGAACACGCTCATGGAAGCCCTGGTTTTCTCAGCTTTCCCCACCTACCCAGGCTGACATGTATTGTTGTTGTTGGGAGATGCTATCCAGTTGTGTCCAACTCACAGCGACCTTCACAGGGTTTTCCATGGCTGATTGTTTTGGGGATTGGTTCAGGAGTGGGCTGCTGCATCCTTCTCTCAGTTTTGCAGTGCTAGGGATTGAACCCGGGTCCTCAGAGAGTGCAGAGCAGCGCTCACCAACTGAGCTACACCCCAGCCCCAGGCTGACATGTGGTTTCCCCCAAATCCTCAGCACCTTTCTGAGCTCATACTGTTCTCTGCCCGACTCTACCTTTAAATCACTGCCTGAGTAGAAATATGAGACCCAAGTTGAAGTTTCTATGATCTTAAAAGCTTTTTAAAATTAAACCGACCTGGAACTTAGTGATCTATAATGATCAAGTTGACTCTATATATGATTTCATTCTCAGATGCTGATATTTTTGTGTGGAGAAGTTTAACCCAGATGGTAAAGTGTTATTTTTAAAAATTCTGAAGCTAGTTGAAAAGAAATCACACACAAAAAATGATAGCCCAAGATTGCAACAAAAAAGTTGCTTTGATTTAAAAATTAGACCTTGGGTTGACTTTAAAAAATAATTGAAACATTTTCTCCCCTAGATTTGAAAAGTATCTCAGTATCTCTTCTCCCCCCGAATACAGTGTAATTTTTAAAAAAGCTCTTGAGCTCCATTTTCAAAATAAGTTCTATATTTTTAAGGGTGACACATACCAAGTAACCAGAAACTGGCCTTGGCTTGGAAAACCTCCCCGTTCTCATAAACATGCAATCACTAGTTCCTTTTAGGATGATGAATACTATTGATTAGCTCAGATCAGCTTGTGACCCAGCAAGGGTATTAACATTGGCTATAAAACATCTCCTTATGAATTTTTCATTGGCTTGAGTGTCTAGAGAGCTGGGCAGTTGTCTGCCCCAGAGCTCACTCACCCTCCTCACCCTGCCTCCTCCTCTTGTGTCTCAGGGCTGATGATGCCATCCTGCAGGGCCACGTTATTGGATTAGGACAATTAGCTTTCCAGCCTGATTTTCTGAGTAGAATCCAATTTCTTTCTCACGTGCAGTGTGCTTACGAGTAGTCACATGCTCTTTGTTTGGGATGGCATCACAAGGATTACTAAAAGGTACAGTAAACTGAAGTCATTTCCCATTAAGTGCACTCTTCATGAGACTAAGAAAATGTGTCACTCGGCACTAGCTATGTCTGAGCCTTTCCAGGAGATAGATTGCTTCTAGCAGCTCAAGCAGAAGCTGACAAAGGCAAGAATCTCAAGCAGCACTGTGCCAGGCACCTTCAGACACCTCAGCTCACAGTTTGCACAGTAACTAGGAGAGGAGGAACACCAGCCCCGCTTTCAGGCTGGTAGAGACTGAGGGCGTGCTGCTGAGAGATATCCAGTGTCCCTCAGACATTTACATTGTAGATTTTTTTTTTTTTAATACTAGGGGGTGGAACACAAGACCTCATACATGCTAGGCAAGTGCTTTCCTGATGAGGTGTATCCCCCACTTCTTTATTTATTAATTTTTATTCTGAGATAGTCTTGCTGTGTCACACAAACCACCTCTGGCTTCAAACTTGGGATCCTCCTGCCTCAACCTCCCTAGTCACTGGGATTATAGACATGTTCACACAGCACCTGGTTCCTGTTATGGATTTATGAAGCTCATATTGAAGTAGGTGGTAGGGTGAGTCTCCAGGGCTCCAGACTTGATTTGGTGGTAAAAGCAAACTCGGGTCATTTTCTTTTAAGAGAACAGGGAAACCTTCCCTCAGAGCAAACAGGTCCTTTGCTGAAACTCCATTGGTTCCCATATTCCAGATTTGGACGACAACTCTGCTATGAAAAATTCAAGTTCTCTTGACTAGAAATAGTGTTGTCTTCACAACAGTTGAGATTGTATTAAAGTTTGAGCACTGGTTTTTGTGGAGAAAATAAATACCAAAATGTCAAAGGGTGGTCTGTGGCTGTGGACGGGCAAGGCTAGTGGTCACTGGAGTAGGGTGGAGAACTGAAGGCTTAACTGTGTGTGTCCATGGCCTTCACTCTCATGTATGGCATTTTCCCTTATGCTGCTACATCATGAAGAGGCCACGAAATTGCCTCGCTTGCCCACAGTGAGTGACAATTCGAGTCTCTATACTATGACTGCCTATTACCAAGTATCTTGTTGCACACTCAAAGGAGATGGGACAAAGTAGTCAGGAAGTGCCACGCTGTAAATAAAAGCGAGAATTCCTCCTGGTTTCAGGCGCTGCTAAGGGAAGCCAGCCTCTACCTGGGAACAGGTGCTGGTTTGAACAAAGCAGATCCTTCCTCTCGTTCACAGCAACCCAAATACCCAAGCCACGGGCCTAATGCTTCCAAAGCAAATCATGCCAAATGAAATCATTTCTTGTTTCCATCTCGAGAGCACTGACCACCATGGCACAGCTGTACTATTTGTTCCTGAGTCTCTTTTGCTCTGGAGTCTTGGGTCAGCTTGAAGAACAGAAGCAAGCACAGCCCTAACTAGTCCCTTGGCCAGAGGCCAGCTGAGAGGCATAGGTTAAGGCGCAATAAGAAGACTGTGTTCTTTTTTTCTACCGGGCATTAGGCCTTTTCCTATATCTGACACGTGATTTTATAGGAACTTCCAAATGACCTCAGAGCACTTCCAAAAGTTAGTCACTGAGCCAGAGTGAATAGAGGTGCCATGTACATGATTTGAAACTCATTAACCTGGCCCCTCATTGGAGTCATTATGCTTTTCCAGACAACAGCTGCTAGCACAACCCTTGCAGGGATATTACAGACTGCTTGGATGACAGGACCCTTTGCCACCCTTTGGTGACTGTCTTACCATTTCCAGTTTCCAAGCCCTCAGGACGTTCTTGAAAATTTGTCTTTATTGGTAAATTTTTAACCAGAGCTGTGCAAAATACTGCCTTAAACTCAAGGACAGTCTTTCTGGACTATCATAGGTGATAGGAACTCCCCTCAGACTTCCATTTACTGCCAAGACCTGAGACCCTCAGCCTTGGTGGACATCTTCTCTTTATTTCCAGTTGTTTGATCCTGAGGAAATGAAGCCCTCTGTAGAACATTTAAAGTCACTTCCTTATCACCATGTTCTTTTTAAGGTCTGCAAGTCCCATGCCATGATATCTTTAGACTTTTTGAAATGAAGTAAGTAAATAAATGCCTGCAGCCGTACACTATGGCATCCAATCCCATCAGATCTCAGAAGCTAAGCAGGGTCAGGCCTGGTTAGTCATTGGATGGGAGACCACCTGGGAACACCAGGTACTATAGGCTTGGGAGAAGGACCCGGCAACCCACTCCCAAAAAACAACCCACCCTTGAAAACCGTAAGAGTAACAGAGAAGCACTGACAATACTGTTTCCCCTGTGAGTCAGACACTGACTCCATGGCACCTAGCAACAACAACAACAACAACAAGAAATAAAGAGTGGCCCCTAAGAGTCCACTAGTCAAGCCCACAGCTTGGAAGGGATCCAAGGCTTAAGGATTAAACTTGGAAGGGATGCTAGAGGTCACTTAGTCTAAGCACAATGTTAAAAATGAAGTGGCTTATAAAAAAGGGGTTTGATACCAAGTGGTATTAAGAAAGACAAGGTCTGACAGGCACGGTGGCCCACACCTGTAAGCCCAGCAACTTGGGAGGTGGAGGCAGGAGCACCACAGGTTTGAGGCCAGAGGCAGCCTGCATAACTTAGTGAGACCCTGTCTCAAGATAAAAAAAAGTGGGCTGGGGGTGCAGCCCAGTGTTAGAGCACCTGCAAATTATGTGTGAGGTCCTGGGTTCAACTCCCAAGTAACACACACACACACACACACACACGCACACGCACACAAAAGACAAGGTTCATCTAGGAGTGGTGGCACACACCTATAATCCCAGTGACTTGGGAGGCAGAGGCAGGAGAATCACAAGCTTGAGGCCATATGCAGCCTTCATAACTTAGTGAGACCCTGTCCCCACATAAAATGTAAACAATGGGCTGGAGGTGTGGTTCAGTGGTAGAGCACTTGTGAAAGCATGTGGGTTCAACTCCCTAGTACTGCAAAAAAAAAAAAAAAAAAAAAAAGACAAGGTTCATGGTGGTGCATGCCTGTAATCCTAACACTTGGAGGCTCAAGGAGGAGGACCATATGTTCAAGAGCAGCTTGAACTACATTGTGAGACCTTGTCTCAAACAAACAGAAGCAAAACAAAATAGAAAGAAAGAAAGAAAGAAAGAAAGAGAGAGAGAGAAGAGAGGAAAAGAAAAAAGAAGGGAGGAAGGAAGAGAAGGGCCAACCAGCTTCTTTAGAACTGTAATTGGAACAGATCTCGAGTCACATGCATCTTTGTGAGGCACCATCCCTGGTCTCATGACAAAGATGACACCAGATGACAAGGCATCTGGGAAGGCTGTTTGCATCTGCCTTGCAGTCTGCTGGGACAGTGGGATAATTTTGATGACTATGGCGAGCGCTTCCTTCCTCCTAGTCTAAAAAGGTGAGCAGCCAACCATCGCCTAGTCTTAAGATGGCCTTTCACATGAATAGCGTAGATTGTGAAAATTTATTTATTTCTTATTTGGGTGGAAAATGTTTTTCCTAACTGGTGGTGTGATCATGACACCCAAGGGTACTTCCACTTCAAGATCAGAGAAATAGTATAGGAGAAACAAGAAACAGAGCTGTTTTTAATGTAGGCTTTAAGGAGGGGGGACCACCGCCCTGGGTCAGTGAGTGGCTTTCAAGATCACCTCTGAAACCTCATTCTGCTGTAAGCCCCCCACATTCACCACAGTCGGGGGGATTTCACTGGCCGGCGCAAAGGCAGCCCTAATGCTTGGACTGTCTTCAAGCGTGTGCACAGGTTGGAGGTTCCCTCCTTCTCCCACTCTGACTCACACAAGCCCCCCTACACACTCAGCTTAGGGATGCCTCCCCTGCTCTTCCAGCCCCTCACTGTTCCAGCCAATAACTCATCAGGAGAGGATCCTGCCCCTAGGAAAAGACCTTTATTCACGTCCTTCACCTCCTCGTTCCCTGTCCCTCCTCCTTCTCTTATGCAGATCTCAGACCCTGGCACAGAACAGCGGTCAGTGACGCCATAAAGCAGGTCAACTGCGATGTCTCCTACACAGTGTCTCTCACACCGCTGCCCCTTGCCTTCCCTTGTATTTACAGCGCTGCTCCTTCTATAGTTCGTGGCCTACTGGCTGCTGCTCCAGGCAGTCAGCAACTGTCTGTTGACTAGCCATTGAGAATGGAAAGTATCATGGGGCATTATGTGACACACAGACCCTGAACTGGTGGGTACTGAGAGCACTTTGGGCAAGCCATTCACTTAATAGAGGGTGGTCTAAGAAGAAACAAGTCACACACCTCCATCTCTTCTGCCCCATCAATTTCTTGAGAGAGTAATGTGAATCTACTCCTTTCTCTTGTACCTTGTCCATTTAATTCTGATTTCACTTCCCATACTCTCTCTACACATATGCAGACTCTAATTGCAGATGTGATAGCTTTGCTTGAATTGTATCCTCACTGATCTTACTAGTGAGACTTACTCAGCTGTTAACTACCTTCTTAAAAATCTTCCTTGGCTTTTGAGTGATTTGAATACAGTTTGCCTCCAAACCTGACTAATTTGCTTCCTTCTCTATGGCTCCCCCTATTAAGTGAATACTGTTGCTGCTGTTGTTGTTGTTGTTAGGTGCCATGGAGTCAGTGTCCGACTCATAGTGACCCTATGTACAACAGGTGAAACACTATTGTCAGCGCTTCTCTGCTGTTCATAGGGTTTTCAATGGCAGATTGGTTTTTTGGAGTGGGTTGCCAGATCCTGCTCCCAAGCCTATAGTACCCAGGCAGTCTCCCATCCAAGGACTGGCCAAGCACGACCCTGCTTAGCTTCGGAGATCTAATGGGATCAGATGCCACAGCACTACAGCTGCAGGCTGTGGAATATTAGCATTTTGAAAATTCTTTGTTGTTGTTAGATGCTGTTGAGTTGCATCTGATTCATAGTGACCCTCAGGCTTTTCAATATCTGATTATTTTGAGATTGCTTCAGGAGTAGATTGCCACGTCCTTCTCCCATTTTTGCCGTGCTGGGGATCAAAACTGGTTCCTCAGATAGTGCAGAACAGTGCTCTACCGACTAAGCTAAACCCAGCCCATAAGATTCTTTAGTTATTCTTTTTCTTTTATGTTTCCTAAGTAACTCTTGTTGCTCTCTAAGAAATCTACCACATTTTATGTGCTTATTTTATAGCTGCCTTGTTGACTTCCATTAATACTTTTTAAAAAAATGTATTGAGTTTTCCTGGTAGATAACCAGTATCTGTAAGGACAATTTTGTTTGTACTTTAAATTAGTTATATAATTTCTTTAGTTTTCTTAACTTATTGCATTGGTTAGAACTTCCAGGTCAATATTTTTTAAGTGGAAAGAATGGTTCTATAGCACCTAGTGGGTTTGTTCCTACTAGTAAGTATGATGTCAGCTATTGGTTTAAAATAGATACTTTTAAGGAATATTTGTGTATTCTAAATCACTACATCTAACCTTTCCTTTTTATGTTAATTAAAATTTTATTTGTACCTTTATTGGATTGCTCTCTCAAACTGAGCTACAAACCTTAAGTGAAGTAGGTATTTGGCAACTGCTCAGTGATAGGATCAATTGTAGAGTGCCAAGCCAGATAGCTTGAATTATGAGTCATTTAGCCTATTTTTTTCTTTTCTTTTCTTTTCTTTTTTTTTTTTTTTTGACTGTGGGGTTGAACCCAGGGCCTCACTTATGCTAGGCAAGTGCTCTACCATTTAGCTGCACCGTTAGCTCCTATTTTTATTTTTTATTTTGAGACAGGGTCTGACAAAGTTGTACAGGCTGCCTCTGGCCTCAAACTTGCAATCTTCCTGCCTCGGACTCCTAAGTAGCTGGGATTATAGGCATGTGACACTGCACTTGGCTCTAGCCTATCTTTATTGATAAAATTATCAAGGGAACTGATGAATACTCATTAACCTTTGTGCCATTTAGGCATGAACTCTCTGGGACAAAGATGACAAAATATGAAAATGCTCATGAACTTTTTTATCCTTTCTTTTACTCACTGTTCATTCATTCACCCAACAAATATTTACTGAGTGTTGCTATATGCCAGACAGTATTCCAGTGCTAGGCTACAGGCATGGACAAGACAAAGTTTCTACATTCATAAAGCTTTTACTGTAGAGGGCAAAGAAATAAGTTAACAAATAAGTGAGCAATCTATTTTCAGATATTTGTAAGTGCTACAAAGATGGTAAAATAAGGTGATACACTGAAGGGTATCTGATGGAGATGGGCTGTTCCAGCCATGATGGTCAGAGAAGGTTTCTCCAGGGAATGCTATCTGATCAGAGACCTACCCAGACAAGAAGAAGAAGCCAGGTATGTAAAGATGGTAGGGAGAACCCTGCAGGCAGATGAAGCAGCAAATGCAAAGACTAAGGTGAGAGGGACCTTGGCACTTTGCAAGAACAAGGAGAAGGCCGAGGGGCTATGAATGGAAGGAGAACAAGATGTGAGGTTAAAGTGGCAAGAGGACCAGATCCAGGTGAAGAAATTGGATAAAGTAGGCTCATGGAAACCATTTTTAAGGATAAGGATAATGATATATTTGCTAAGGTGAAATCCATTTAGATTTACACTAGAAATTGTAAATATCTATAAAAATAACAGACAGAAAATAAATCCTAAAGACAAATGTTCTCTGTTTCATTCTATTGCACATCAATATTCTCGTTTACTCAAAGATCTTGGAACGACCAATGCTTTCCTGGGAGCAAAATTTCCTTAAGCAACAGATTGTAAGCGAAGATCTTTCTGGCAGTTTAGTCAGTTCAGAGAGATGTCATTCCAACCAATTAGCCACGGGTTTTCCAATGCCGAGGAACCATATCATCTACAGTGGTTGCAACCTTCCTGGTAAGCTCAACAAAACCACATGACTTAGTTCCTTTCTTTGTATTCTTATTTGGAGAAAAGAACTAGCAAACGAAACACTTTCAGTCCCGCTAAAGTCATCCAAAAATAAAGTATGTATCAAGTGAGTTTGGTGACTCAGGGTGGTCACTCTATGTGTCTTGATTTAGACTCTGGGGCTATTTTTGGTTTTCATAACTAGTTGGTTATTGTGGTCTCAGACCAGGCCTGGAAAACTGGTCAAAGCTATGCTTTGTCACAGGACAGAAGCTTGTGGCAAAAAACCCTAAAATTTTTCTGTCCCTTTATGAAAGAAGAACATTGAATCCCAGTGTAATTAGACCCTACTGCCTAGACCTTTATCATATTAGAGTTTTAAATTTTCATATAGTGATTGTGTTTTGGGGAAGATCAACTCAAAATAAATCCCTGGAGTTGTGATGGTTTTCATGGTGACTTGAATTAGAAAAAAGCAGGGGCAGGCGCTTCCCAGCAAACATTACCAGGAACTCATCTCTTCTTAAGCAAAGAAAGCACTTAGCACAGTTACTCTAGTAACTCCTCAGTAAAAAGCACCACTTTATTCTTGAACACTGTATGTCCAATCTCACCAGATTTCAGAAGCTAAGCAGGGTCGTGCCTGGTTAGTCCTCGGGAGACCGTCTGGAAATACTGTGTGCTGTAGGCTTGGGAGAAAGACACAGCCGTCCACTCCCAGAACAATCAGCCACTGAAAATCCTATGAATAGCAGAGACGCACTGGCAATATCGCCAGGAGTGGCACAGTGTCAGGTAGTGTTTTGTCTGTTGTATAAAGGTTCTCTATGAGTCAGGTGGCACCAAACAACAACCACAACCTCCACCACTTCACTGTCCCCAGCCACCAGGCCGTGGCCCAGTACCATCTGTATCTACATCGGTATTTATAGGCACTCCCTGTCAACCACATTGCCACCTGAGTCCCACCTCCTCCTGTCACATCAGCACTGCCCCCCACATCTGTAAGAAACTGTCTTCCATGAAACTGGTCCATGGCGTCAAAAAGGTTGGGGGCTGCTGCTCTCCGTTAATCAAGCCCCTAACAGGGTTAAGCGTCTCTAGAGCAGCTTCCAAAGATCACTCCATAGAATTAGTCCAGTCCATTTTCATTCATCTCCAGTAATATGAGAAAACATTTTAATTTAATACACACGCATTTGGAACAGGTTAGAGGTATCGTATAGCACCTCTGGTGGATTGTCTCTACTCTGTTATTTTTGTTCTTCCTCTGAGGCTTTTCTGAACATGTCCTTTCTTGTAGTAAAGAATGTTGGTGGTATACGGTAACAGTCATTTTAAATGTCCTTACTTGGCAAAGTTAAAGGGTGGCATCTCAGTGCCAATCCCCATGTCTGAACCCCAGTCTGGAAAACTCTGGCCTTGATGTTTACAGCCTCACACTGTGAAGTCTTTCTGATCCCTACTATAATATATGAGATGGGCAAATACTTACCTGGTAGTCTCTTCAACTGCATCTTTCTTCTAGGTAGTATCTTATCACTAAACACTGGAGATCTGAAAGAGAGAAAAAGGATATAGTAAGGAAGTAGGAATAAACATTGGTGATTAATACTAATATCACTGGTATTTACATTAGTATCACAGAGAAATAGAAAACAAGGCTAAATAAAACACGTAAGCAGGCTGTGGTGGCACACATCTGTAATCCTAGCACACAGGAAACAACAGGCAGGGGTGTTTCGAGTTTGACACCAGCCTAGGCTACATGATGAGACCTTGTCTAAAAAAACCAAAGCAAAATAAAAAAACCACAACAACAAATATACAAATTTTTAGTGTAATATGGAAGGTTTTTCTAATGAGTATACCAATTTGTGGACAGGTTTTAGCCAAGCATCCAGACTAAGACAGACTAGGGAGGAGGAGGCAGCCCACTCCCGAAACAATCAGCCATTGAAAACCCTAGGAATAGCAAAGAAGCACTGTCAAATAGAGTGCCAGAAAATGAGCCTGCCAGGCTGGAAGGCATTCAAGAAATGACCAGGGAAGAGTTGCCACCTCAAAGCAGAGTCAACTTTAATGACAGGAATGGGGTAAAGATCCTGGGACCTCCTATTGCTGTTGTGGCACAATGCAAAATTGAGAAGAAACACGGTGGCTGCAACAATGGCTCAAACATAAAAAGATAATGTGCATAACACAGTGTTGGGTAGTGTTTCCTTCTGTTATAGTGTCACTGTGAGTCGGATCCAATTCAACAACACCTAACACCAATGCCAATTTGTGAATGATTTGTTTTGTAATATGAACATATTTTAAATATTAAATGCTTCACAAACACAGATGGTGCTTTAAACATTCCTTTTAAGAAATATTTGATACCAAGTTGATGTGGTGCCACACAGCTATAATCCCAGTGACTTGGGAGGCTGAAGCAGGAGGATCACAGGTTCAATGCCAGAGGCAGCCTGTGTAAGTTAGCGAAACCTATGTCTAAATAAAAAATAAAAAAAGGGGATGGGGGTACAGCCCAGTGGTAGAGCACTTGCAAGGTATATGTAAGGCCCTGGGTCCAGCCCCCAAGTACCTAAAACTAAAAATTGATACTAGGACAAATACAGAATTTCTGTACTTCAGTCAGCCTAAATCACTGTTTAGATTATGCTTCATGATACACATTATAAATAACGATGTAACGTAACTCAGTGATTATTTGTCTTAGCAGGACTTCCTGGCTAGAGTACAGGACTCTTCAGATACGGGACTTACATTCAGTTAAGCTACTGATTTGCTCTACCTTGTTGGGAAATTGTGTAAGCTGACTCTGTCCTGTTTGTGGATTGGAGATAGGAAAATATGCCACTAATGGCCTATCATCAAGAGTGTTGATGGAAACGAATTGCAACAAACAATGACTGGCATTATTAAGGGTGGTTACCTGTGTTTTGCAAGGTCATATAACTACCATACTACATCTATAATAAATAACACAAAAAAGAATAAAAGTCTGGACTAATAAGTTTATGATATCTATAGCTTCCACTTATCCAACATTCATTAGGCATGAACAATGTGCTAAGTACTTCATGAACATTGTCTGGTTACCCTTCCTAATAAGCTTTTGTTGTGAGGTGCTGTGGGGTCAGTATCCGACTCATAGCAACCCTACACACAACAGGTGAAACACTATTGTCAGTGCTTCTCTGCTGTTCATAGGGTTTTCAATGGCTGATTGACGTTTGGGAGTGGGCTGCCGGGTCCGTCTCCCAAGCCTACAGTACCTGGTATTCCCAGGCGTTCTCCTATCCAAGTACTAACCAGGCCTGACCCTGCTTAGCTTCCAAAATCTGATGGGATCGGTTGTCACAGGGCTATGGCTGCAGGTAATTATCTTTTAGGAAGGCGATATTACTACTTTCAATTTACAGTTCAGGAAATTGGGGCTTTGGGAGGTTAATTCCCCCACAGAAATAAAGGCCAAGCTGGGAGGACTCCCAGGGACAGGCGGCACCCCAGCCCCTGGAGGAGTGTGACTCCCTCTGAACCTCTCTGCATGTTAACTGGACTGACAAGTAGGTGTTTCTCCCTCCTCTCTGCACCTAATAAGGCAATATTTTCCTTTTTATTACTCTGGTTCCATATATAAAGAAGTCTTAATTTCCCTTTGTCTCGTCATTTGACTTTCAGTTCCTGTTTCAGGTTTTCTGCTTTTATCACCCTGAACCTTCGGTTCTGCCTTGCCTCATCCTCTTCTTGGATTTGACCTAAGTTCCAGTTTGGGTGCCGTGGCCTTCGAGTTTCAGTTCCTCATGCAGTCTGTGTTTAGCAAGTGAAGTTTCTCCTGTGTCCATCTCTTTCTTGCGCTGCAGTGCATCTAGCTGTGCTATAGTCTTTTGATGCATATATAAGTAACTGAAAGGAGTTTTCTTTGGCGCCCTCTAGTTTAGATTTCAAAGAGAATTTCCTGCCCAGCTTGGTGGTACACACCTGTGATCACAGACACTCCGGAGGCAGAGGCCTGAGGATCACAAGTTTGACGTCTGAGGGAGCCCGTGCAACTTAGTGAGACCCTAACTCAAAATAGAAAGTAAAAACTGGGCTAGGGGTACAGCTCAGTGGTAAAGTGCTTGCAAACTGTGTGATGCCCTGGATTCAATCCCCTAGTACTGGGGAAAAAAATTCCACATCACACACATACACAGACAAAAAACGAACCAGACCTAGTCAAGAGTATGAAATAGACATTCTAGGAGAAAAGACAAAAGAATCTGAAATATTGGATTCATTTCAAAATATTAGTGATAATTTGTCTTTTCTAGCTATTTCCTAATCATTCAAATTCCAACTCAATAAGAATTTACCAGGTGCTGTTTCAGACACAGGAATAATTCAAATATGAAAAGACACAAGTTCTAACTTGAGGAACGCATAGTATACAGGAGAAAAGTAGGGCCAGCAAGAAGATTTGATGCAGTTGGGTGCCATGGTGCATTCCTGTAACCCCAGTGACTCAGGACACTGACGCAGGATTGCAAGTTCAAGGCATAGGCAGCCTGTGCAACTTAGTGTGACCTGTCTCAAAATAAACAATAGAAGAGGCTGGAAGCTCAGAGATACAGCACTTGCCAAGCACATGCAAGGGCCTGGATTAAACTCTCCACTATTGGAGGGAAAAAGAAGCCAGGCATGGTGGTGCACACCTGTCACCCAACACTGAGACAAGAGGACTGACCTGAGTTGGAGGCCAGCCTGGGCTACATGGCGAGACACTGTCAAGAAAGCAAAGCAAAGCAAAGCAAAGAGAAGCATTAATATTAGTTAACATTAGTTTTCAGAAAACAAAGATTACTTCAGTATTGAATCTACCTAGTTCCTCAAGTTTAGAGTTTCTAAAATGTTTGAGAATATTTTATTTCTATTCCATCCACAAAATGATTTTAACACTGAGAAACTGAAGTCCATTGAGCAAGAAATACCATTAGTTCTTCCCATAACCAGATAACATGCATACATACAAAAGAGCCTAAGCTAGTTTAACTGAAGTTAGTATATGCTTTTGATATTGATAGAATTGTGGAAGGTACTAGGTCAGTTTTTAGTCATTCAGTTCTGTGGCTATAGATTTACACTTGCATACAACTTAATAAATTTCTCTATTAATTTAAGTGGCGTTTTTATATAGCACAGGACTTCTCCCAAGCCTACAGCACCTGGTGTTCCCAGGTGGTCTCCCATCCAAGGACTAACCAGGCCCAACCCTGTGTAGCTTCCGAGATCAGATGGGATCGGATGCCAGGGTGGTAGGGCTGTGGCCTTGACTCTTAGTAGATGGTAATTTATCTCAGGTCGGGATCAAAATGTTACTATGAACTCAGACTACTGAGGCATTTTCTAAGTGTTTGATAGTAAGTGTTTCTAGGCTTTATTAATGAGAATAGAAATTCTAGCTTAGTAACTGGCTTACAGAGGCAGCCTACACGACTTAGAAAGACCCTGTCTCAAAACAAAAAATAAAAAAGGGCTGGAGTGCAGCTCAGTGGTAGAGGGCTTGCCTAGCATGTGCAAGGCCCTGGGTTCAACCCTCTAGTATTGCCACAAAGAAACCTGGACTGCAAGTGGCAGGCAGGCAGTTTACTACTTTGAAAACTAACTCTATTCATAAGCTTCCTGGCAAAAGCAGTTAATAGTATACAAACAAACCTCTACTTTTAAGTGTTGAATTTTAGGATGTCCAAAATGTAGCTATGTGTAAATAAACATATCCTACCAAGTACAAAGCCAGCAGCCATAGCACTGTGGCATTCGATCCCATCAGATCTGGGAAACTAAGCAGGGTGGGGCCTGGTTAGTTCTTGGACAGGAGACTGCCTTTGAACACCAGGCATTGTAGGCTTGGGAGAAGGACCCGGCAGCCCACTCACCCCAAACAATCAGCCATTGAAAACCCTACGAATAGCAGAGAAGCACTGATAATAGTGTTTCACCTGTCGAATGCAGAGTTGCTATGAGTCATACGCCAACTTGACAGCACCTAACAACCACCACCACCAAGTACAAACGAGCAAAAAGCACAAAATTTTACCTCCTTTAGTTCAAGGGGACTTAAAAATATCTTTCCAATCCTTAATAAGTAGTAAACTCTAGGTTAAGCAATGGCTAACACTCAATGCATTAGAAATATACTTGATTTTCCAAGAATTACTAATGGAAAATATACCAACTGAAAGGATAAGGTGCTGACTTTTTAAAAAAACTCTATAGTAATTTCTCATCAGTAGTTAGTGGGATATGTGATAACTGAAAATTCTAAGTAGTTACACAAACTTCATAGCTTACTTATTAATATGAGGTATGATCAACAAATTTAAAAATATTACAGTAAAAGACACTGCCATTAGCCCTTCACCACACTCCCCCTGGCTTTGAATGCACCAATCCCATCATTCTCACCCCTTTCTCAGGCAGTTCTGGATGTCCTCTTTCATGTCTTCAGTGGCACTGCACTGGCTGCTTCGATGTCCTGAATCAACTCAAAACGCCATCTTGCCTTTGAGGAAGAGCTGTAAGAGGCACAGCACCAGATCCAGTGAATAAGACGGATGAGGGGAACCTCCATGTTTTCATTTGACAGAAATCACCATACCAGAAGTGACATGTGACACAGAGTGTTGTCATGATGGAGGGTGAGTAAGACAGTCATAACTGCTTCAGAAAGTGGCAAGAATGATGGATTAAGTGCACTGGAAGCCAGGGGGAGGATTTTCAGGGAGATAAATGGCAACGTGTCTTTACAAGGTAAATGTTACAAAAACTAAATGCCGTATTTGTAGATCACACCTTGTAAGTCTGGTTGTAGGAAATGCACGCTATGGAAGACTGCTTAAAGGAAATGATGTGCTGAACGTCACCTGTGGAAGGAATCGTCATCACAAAGTTTTCTGTATAGATTGCATTCAGAGTTAGATTAATGGGAACACTAGAAAATCCAGTCTAAAACTACTGGATTATTGGAAATGTAACACATTAGAGAAAACGGCACCTACCAAAATCTCTTAGAATCTAAGGTAGAAAGGTGTATTTTGATGACCTGTTTGGGGTGAGGCATGAAAAGCCCACATGAACATGCCTCAGTAACCAGATAGCTGCTGACCTACCCCTAAGGAGGTCCCGTACAATTAAGAGATCTTTCTTTAAGTGAGGGCTGGTGTAGGAAAGATCCTAACCTGCCATCGGCCATCCTCTTTCTGTCCTCCCATGAAATCTAATGGGGTGTCCATTAAGAGTAATTTGACCAGCCATCCATATGCCCCTGGTCCACTTCTCAGTCCTTACAGACTTGCCTTGACTGAGTGCTTTGGGGCGATGAGGTAGTGCTATTGTTTAGATCTGAAATGCTCCCCCAAAGGGCTATGTGTTAAAAGCTTGGTCGTCAGCACTACTGGAAGGTAGTGGAAATCTTTAAGTAGGGTGTAGAGGGAGGCTTTAGGTATTGGTGGCTTGCCCTCAAAGACTGAGACAATCTCTTCCCCTTACTTCCTTGCCACTGTGATGTGCTACCTCACCACAGGCCCCCAAGCAACTGGACCACCCAACCACAGACTGAAACCTTCAGAAGCGTGAGCCACAATAAACAAAAGTTGATTATCTCAAGTATTTTGTTATAGTAACACAAATCCAACACAAGTAGTCCATAAGAAACCTTCTAATCAAACAAGAATATTGTAGGTACATGGGTAAGAGCAAAAGATTCTGTCAGATTCACTAGAGGTCTTAGGGGAAATTAGTACTTTAAGAATATTATGCAACTTGCAACTGAGCATATTTACTCCTTTGCTTTGGACACTAGGAAACTTAAGAGACAGATCTGCCACCTTATTCTTAAAACTGCCTAAACTCAGATTATGCATTTATTTCCCTCTTATCTCTAGCTTCCATTTTTTACCTATTTTTTCCTTAACCTGTACTGCTGCAATTTTTCATTTCAACATCCTATATTATAAACGTTTTCTCAGCTTGTTTTTTCATTTTAGTAAAGTACCCCTGCTCCAGTAGCTTTCAGAGACAGGACAAATGAGATAAAAAAAAAAAAAAATCATCTTTGAACTTGTCTGTATTGGACCCTTACACTTCAGTTTGGTGGTTGTTAGGTGCCTTCGAGTCAGTATCCAACTCATAGCAACGCTACCTACAACAGGTGAAACACTATTGTCAGTGCTTCTCTGCTATTCATAGGGTTTTTCAATGGCGGATTGACTTTTGGGAGTGGGTTGCCAGGTCCTTCTCCCATAATTCTTTTTCTGAATTAACTGGGCAACAGAAGGCAGTTTCACTATATTTTTAATTTAGCTGCTCCAATACCATAGTACTGGTCAAATTACCCATAGTACTGGTCAAATTATGCAGTTGTCCGAAACTCTAGAGGAAACAAGAGTCCTATCCAGGAAATCATTGCCTATGCCAATTATCCTGAAGTGTTTCCCTGAGGTTTTACTAAATTCAAACAAGTTTCAGGTCTTACATTAAGGTCTTTGATCCATTTTGAGTTGGTTTTTGTACAGGATTGAGACAAGTCCAGTTTCAGTCCTCTGCACATGTATATCCAATCTCTCCAGCAGTACTTTCTGAACAGGTTCCTTTATCCAATGTGTATTTTTGGCACCTGTTGACAATCAATTGACTGAAGATGGATGACCTCTGAGGCCTCAAGTTCCACTGGTTTACATGTCTCTTTATGCCATTACCATGGTGATTTGTTATGAAATCTGTTTTGAAATCAGGTATTATGCTTCCAACATCGCTTTTTGCTTAGGCTTGCTTTGGCTACTGGGGGTCTTTTGTATTCACATGCATTTTCTTTTCTTAGTTCTGAAAAGAAAACCATTGGTATGTTGATGCAAGTTGCATTTTATCTGTAGACTGCTTTTATTAGTATGGCCATATTAACATTAGTTCTCCAAACCCACGAATGTGGGAGGCATTTCCACCTTTTAATGTTCTCTTCATATTTTTTCTTCAGGATTTTAAGATTTATCCCTAGGTTATTTTTGTGGTTGAGTGGGACTGCTTCCTTGATTTCTCCATTAGTGTACACAAAAGCTAGTGATTTTTATACTTTGTATCCTGCTGCTTTACTGAATTTATCACTTCTCCCTGATGTAATCTTTGGGACTTCCTAAGCATGTTGTTGTTAAGTTCTGTTGAGCTGTGAGGGACTCATAGCAACTCTCCTAAGATTTTCAACAGCTGATTGTTTCAGGATTGCCTCACTAGTAGATTGCCACCTCCTTGTTTTTGTGGTGCTGGAGATTGAACCCAATGCCTCAGAGACTACAGAGTGGTGCTCTAACAACTGAGCTGAACTACAGCCATTTTTCTAAGCACAGAACCATCCACATATCTTCTGTAAATAAGGACTTCCTCCTTTCCTATTTGTATGCCTTTCTCTTGCCTAACTGTTCTAAAATTCCTAGTACTGTTAAATAATACTGGTGAGAGTAGACACCCATTTCTTGTTTCTGTTCTTGAAGGTAATTTTTTTTTTTAAGTCTTTCCCCACCCAGGGTGCGGTTGCCTATGGATTTGTCACAAAACCTTTGAGGTACAATACTTTTACACCTAAATTATTCAGGCTTTTTATCACAAAGGGATGTTGATTTTTATCAAATGGTTTCCGGCACTTGATTTTATGTGATTTTTACCCTTGATTCTATTTATATGGTATATTACGTTTACTTTGTGTGAAGCATCTTTATCTCTCTGGAAAGAAACCAACTTGATCATGGTGTATGATCTTTAAAATCTCTTACTGAATTCAGCATAAGGGTTTTGTTGAATATTTCTCCATTTATGCTCACCAGGGATATTGTCTACTGTTGTTGATGTTTTTGTGCCAGTGTCAGGTTTTGGCAGCAGGGTAATGCCAGCTTCATACAATGAGTCTAGAAAGGGTTCCTTCTCTTTGCTATTTATGGAATGATTTGAGGAACTACGGTGTCATTTCTTCTTAAAATCTTTAGTAAAATTCAGCAGTGAACCAACGCAGTCCTGAATTTTTCTTTGTTGGAAGACTATTACTGATTCATAGTTTTTCAAATTATTCCCAAATGATCGTTTTAACTTCTGTGGTATTCTTAGTTGTAACACTTTTTCCCCATTGCTATTTGCATTTTGTTATGTGGACATCTATTGTGGCATGAGCCTTCAGGTGTACCACTGTGGTGACCGATCCCATCAGATCTCAGAAGCTAAGCAGGGTCAGGTCTGGTGAGTACTTGGATGGGAGACCGCCTGGGAACACCAGGTGCTGTAGGCTTGGGAGGACCCAGCAGCCCACTCCCAAAACACCATCAGCCAGTAAAAACCCCATGAATGGCACAGAAATACTAACAATACTCTTTCACCTGTTGTACATAGGTGGCTATGAAGTCAGACACTGACTCGAGGGCACCTAACACTGTGGAATGCATCTATTCAAACCTTTCAGGCAGGGGTCCACTGCTGGAATATTAATAAAAAGGAGTAAATTTTCTCTCATCACAATGAAGCCTAAGAGTGAAGTCGCATGACCTTCGTGGTTCAGATTTCTTAAACCCTGCAACATGATGAATTCTAAATACATTAAATATTGTTACATGCTCAGGCTTCAAATTCATTAGTACTTGCAAACAGTTACAGCCCTCACTAAGCTATGTTGGGGACATGAAGTCAATAGCACATGAAATGCTGTGAAGGCATAACTTTACAAATAGCAACGTAAGCTTACAAAACTTGTATTAAGGTGGTATATTCATGTAATTCCAGTGTCTTTACAATGAACCAAATTTACTTCACTTCTAAAAACCTACATGACCCATGAAAAGGATACCACACAATATAAATTACAACTTCAGGGAAAGTTCTTCCTTTATTATCCCAAATAATTTTTCCCATGCAAAATAAATGACCAATAGTTCCTAGTATCTGGGAAGATGTTTGTTAAAATCATAATGAAGTCTTCTTGATGGAAGCTTACAGCACACGTTGAGAAAAGGTTTACTCCTCAAACCTGAGACTGGATGAAGATCAATTATGGCCATCTTGCGACGTTACACTAAGTCTCATTCCTGCTGGAGGTCAAGGAGGTCCATCTTGGTAAAGGGGCACCATTGGCAGTCTCTGCCCATACGGTGGCATAGCAGTAGGAAGGTATTGACCATGAAGTGGCACTGGGAGGTCTCATTCCTTGCTGCTGTGGGATGCCTGGCTGTGGTGGCATCATACTCCTTACTGGTCCAACTGGCGGATTACCATTTGGGGCCTGTCCTGCCCAAAGAAGATTATCACTGGTATTCAGATAACTGTGCACTTTTCTCTTCCAGTGATATGTTATCTGCATGGACCAACCTACTGGGTATTGGTGGTTGTAAGCGTAGCAGGCGTACTCATTATGGAAGCCACTGGTTTTGCTGCAGTACTATTTACTGTACTAGTCGCTGAAGTGGTTGTTGTTGTTGTTGTTGTTAGGTGCCGTCGAGTCGGTATCGGACTCATACTGACCCTCATAGGGTTTTCAGTGGCTGTTTCGGGATTACCTTGGGAGTGGATTGCCAGGCCCTTCTTCCACTTTTGTGGTGCTGGGAATTGAACTCGGGACCTCAGAGACTGCAGCGCAGTGCTCTACCCACTGAGCTAAAGTGGTAGACAGTGTATAAGCAAGGGAAGTTGGCTTTGGGTGTCCTGTAGCAGTTGCAGGGGTACTATTTAAGGACTTGAAATCTGTACCAACAGATTCCTGCAAAGCTGCCTAATAAGCTTGTGCTGTACTAGGAAACAAAGCTTTACAAGATGCAGGAAGGCTTTCTGAATTGGAGGTAGCTGTACTTGAGCTTGTTACAGGTGTCCCCACCTGTCACTGGGAAAAGGAGATGTAGTAACTGGAGGCTGTAGAGCAGGTACTGTTGCTATTGGTGCAGGTGGTCTATTGGGAATACCTGGTGCTGAAACAGTCTAAGTAATTGGAGGAGTTTCAGGATGTGGAACAGGGGTATGGCTGGAGGCATTGCTGGGATGCAACCTTGTTGAGGATGAATAGGCTGTGGCTGAAATGAAGTTGAGCCTGCAGAGTCATCAACTTTAAATCTATTTTGTCGGTTTTATCTACTCCTGTTTGCTTTTGGATCACCTTTGCCTGGATTTTTTTCTTTTTTTTTTTTTTTTTTGCGGTACTGGGTGTTGAACCCAGGGCCTCGCGCCTGCATGCTCTGCAAGTGCTGGACCACTGAGCTGCACCTCAGCCCAATTTTTTTTATTTTTTGAGACAGGGTCTTGCTCAGTTACGCAGACTGCCTCTGGTCTCGAACTTGCGATCCTCCTGCCTCCGCCTCCCAAGCCGCTGGGATGACAGGCGTGAGCCACCACGCCCGGCCCTGCCTGGCATATTTTTCATCCTTCTACTGTGTCTTTGCAGATGAGGTGAGTTTTTCCTAGGCAGCATTCTGTTGGGTCTTGGTTTTTTTTTTAACCCATTGAGCCAGTTTGTTTCAGTCTGTGTTAAGACCGTTTACAATGACAAGTTACTCTTGAAAGGTACATACATGTTCCTGCCATTTTGCTGATTTTCTTCTGTTTTGAGTATTTTTATATTCATTTCTTCCTTATTTATCTTAGAAGTTTGATGGTTTACTGTATTAATCATGTTTGATTCTCAGTTTTCACTGGTATATTCCTTCTTTCAGTGGAATCTATTATTCCACATGTTCTCATGATGTTATCATTCTTCTTCTTCTGTGTGTAGGATTCCTTTAAGCATCTTCTGTAAAGCTGGTGTAGTGGTCATGAATTCCCTTAGCTCACACTTATCTTGGAATGTCTTCATTTCTCCTTCAATTCTGAAGGACAGCCTTGCTGGATATAGTAATCTTGGTTCACAGTTATTTTCTTTTAGGACTTGAAATACATCATTCCATGCCCTCCTAGCACTCAGAGTTTCTTCTGAGAAATCTGCTGTTAGTCTAATGCGCTTGCCTTTAAACATTACTTGGCACTTCTCTCTTGCAAATTTTAATATTCTTTCTTTGTCCTGCACTCTTAACAAAGTAATTATAATATGTCGTGGAGAAGTACTTTCTGGGTCATACCTATTTGGGGTTCTAAATGCATCCCGTACCTGGATGTCTGTATCTTTCCCAATACTTGGAAAATTTTCTGCTATTATTTCATTGAATAGGTTTTCTAAGCCCTCAACCTGTAGCTCTTCTCCCTCAGGTATGCCAATGAGCCGGATGTTTGACCTTTTAATGGTGTCCCAAATACATCCTATTTCCTCTTTACTCTTTCTTATTTTCCGCTCGCTCTCTCTGCTAAACACTAACATTTCAAAAGATCTGTCTTCAATCTCTGTTATTTTTTCTTCCATTTCATTTAGTCTGTTGTTCAGGCGGTCTACTGCGTTTTCCAACTGAATTTTTGAACTTTTCATTTCTAAGATTTCTGTTTGGGTCTGTTTCAAAATCTCTCCCTCTTTACTGAGCAGGCATTCCACCTTCTCATTCATATTCTGCAGTGTCTTCCTTAATTCATCCCACTGTTTATTTGTATCCTCTTTTAATGCACTGATCTCTTTTAAAAGCAATCTTCTGAATTCTTTGTTCAGCGTTCCTTGTTCTTTGACTTCTTTGGAATCAGTGATCAGAGAGTGTTGAGCTTTAAAAGGTGTCATGTTATGTTGTTTCTTCATATTTCTTGTGTTTATATGTTGAGGTCTGTTCATCTGTTGAGATGGATAGCTCTTCCGCTTTTATGTGGTAGCCTGTTTAGTAAGCAGCTTTCTCTTGACAATGTGTCCTGGGGATTAGTTCAGGGCTTAATCCACAGCACTGCAAAAAATAAAAATAAAAATAAAACAAAAATGTGGGGGGAGCTAAACTTAACAACAAAAAACAAGGAAAAGCAAAAAAGAAATGGCAGGGGAGTAGAAAAAGAAAACAAAAGAAAATGTAAAGGCAAAAACACTTTTAATTAAAGAAAAAAAATTTTCCATTCTGCCAAGGTGCTCTGAGGAGACAAAAGTTGGTGACCACAACCTACGCTGATCAAAGCTTCTCTCCAGATCTTCTTAGGGTGTGTGCCCCATAAGACATATTCTTTCTCTCAGCTAGGCTGCCTGTCAAGTGACTGGAACGAGTGATCTGTGGCTGGAGCTAGGTGAAAATTCCTCTCTGTTGCTTTGCAGCACACTGGAAAGAGCTAGCCTAGATGCAAAGCACAAGCAAAGAGTCTTTCCACAGCATTTTAGGCTGCACATTTTAGGGATGTGGCAAATGCTGGCACTGCCATTCATCCCCAAATGGGTGGCAGCAGAATAGCAATGGAGCCACAAAAATCTGTGCTGAGTTGGGGGAAGTAGCAGGATCTGCCACCTTCAATCCTGGTATGGTGCTCACAAAGTATGTGTGAGGCCCTAGATTTAGCCCCTCAGTACCTCAGTACCACACACACAAATAAAAAACTAATGAAACAAAACACCCTAAGCCCAGCCCCACCCAGTCAGTCTGTCTCTGCTTGCTCTCAACTATACTCACCACTGCTATCCATCATGATGTGGTGCAGCCAAAAGAGGCCTCATCACAGTGGAGCCCATCAATGCAGGAATCAGACCTGAGCCTCCAGAACCATGAGCTAAGTAAACTTTCCTCCTCACCTGCCTTTTTTGTTTCTTGAGACAGGGTCTTACTATGTAGCCCAAGCTGTCTCAGCTTCCCAAGTACTGGCATTATAGGCATGTGCCACCACACCCAGCTTAACCTTTTCTTCCTAAGTACCCTGGCATGGGTATTTTGTTATAGCAACAAAAAGCTAATACATAATTCTGTCTGAGGTTATATATGTGATGAGTCTTGATGAGTGCCGATCATACCATATCTAGTATGAGTAAGAAACTGTGCCACATACTTCAGTCTCAAATTACTCCTCATAGAAGCTCTGATGGAACATGCAATTTTTATTATAAATTAATATGAAAAGTGATACTCAGAGAAATTATTTTCTCTGATATTTCACAACTAAATGACAATGCCAGTATTTAAATTCATATACAACTCTAGGGATAGGGATGTGGCTCAGTGGTGGAACGCTTGTCTAGCATGCACAAGGCTGGGGTCAATCTCCAGTACCATTTAAAAAAGAAAAGTCCAATTCCAAAATCTAGGTTCTTTTACTAGTTTTAAATTTTAATCTAGTAATACCAATACTCTCAATATTGGTAATGGAAAATCCACATTATTCTCAGATCCCTCACTGCTCAGCTTGAAAACATCCCCTCCCAAATTTCATTCATTTAACAAATATTTAGGCTTCTTTTCCATGGAAAAGATGGTATGAACAGATGATCGTGTGGCCCTTAACCTCAAATTACTTACTTCAGGGGGGCCAAAACACTACTCCACTTTTTATAGTCACAGAAAAGACCACAATACATGCTAAGAGGAGAAAATGCCTTAGGGACTTAGTCATTCCACTATACCTTAGGAGATAGGACAGTACATCAGGTGAAAGTAAATCTGTATCAAGGAGGCGCCTGCAGCTGTAGCCCTGTGGCATCCGATCCCGTCAGATCTCGGAAGCTAAGCAGAGTCGGGCCTGGTTAGTACCTGGATGGGAGACCGCCTGGGAACACCAGAAGCTGTAGGCTTGGGAGAAGGACCTGGCAACCCCCTCCCAAAAATCAATCTGCCATTGAAAACCCTATGAACGGCAGAGAGGCACTGATAATAGTGTTTCCCCTGTTGTACAGAGGGTTGCCATGAGTCGGATACCGACTCGACGGCACCTAACAACAACATCAAGGAGACAGAGTAAAATACAACAGAATCAACCCTCTGCTCTAAGTTTCATTTGCAACACTTCTATTCAATCATTTTATAGTATATTCACAATCTTAGGTTTGTTCCAATTACATCTTCCTTTTCATTAATCAAAGCTATAATCCAGCTTATGAGAACAATGCCCCAAACCCAGTGTACATGGCATGTTTTATTTTAAAGTTTTATTCCATTTGTTTGCAGGAATGGGGTTGAGTACCAAGGAGCACAAGCAAACTTCCTGGGTGATGAAAATGTTTTGTCTTGTGATAATGCTTTCATTGACTTCCTGTCAGAATTCACAGAACTTTATACCTAAAAGGGTGAATTTTACTGTATGTATATACCCAGCTGGGATTTAGCTCAGTTGGTAGAATGCCGCTCTACAGTCTCTGAGGTCCCGAGTTCAATTCCCAGCACCACAAAAACGGGAGAATGATGTGGCAACCCACTCCCGAGGCAATCCCGAAACAATCAGCCATTGAAAACCCTATAAGGGTTGCTATGAGTCAGACACGACTCGACAGCACGTAACAGCAACAACAACAAACTATACCCAATTAAACCTAACTTTAAAAAGACAACGACAATGATAGCAGTGGCAGCTCAAAATCTTAACTACCCAGCTAAAAAGAATATGAAAAATACAATTTAGCCCTTGTACCAAATTTGATGTTCATGTATGAAGGTCTAGTAATTGTATTCATTTACATAGCTAATAACCCAATCTGTATTATATAATCCAACATATCACTATCCAAGCTTTTACATACAAGGGAAAAGTTATGAGGTATCTTCTAAAATAAGGACTGGGGTTGCAAAATGTTTATTTTAACCATAATGATGCTGGGGCAATGCTGTATTTGAAAATATCTGCAACAGAAAATTAACACTCTAAGGCTGTTAATAATTGCAATGATTTAAGCTTCTAGAATATTTCTATAATGATGCTTACTTTATATGCCAAATACTCTGTTATTTGGTAGCTAAGGTCAAAGGATTACCGGCTACCTTTATTACTTGTTATTCATTTGGTTCCTAAAACATCACTTTAGCTTGTCTTCTAAAAAAGACAAAATTAATTTTCAACAGAACTGGATTAAAAAAAGACTATTCAGAATGCAGAAGAGGTAATTAAATGTTCCCTTTTTTTATTGGGGGTCGGGGGTGGGCACTGGGGGTTGAACCCAGGCCCTCATGAATGCTTTGTTTTGCAAGTGCTCTACCACTGAGCTGCACCTCTAGCCCATTTTCCACTTTTTTTTTTTTTTTTTTTTTTTTGAGACAGGGTCTTGCTAAGTTATGCAGGCCGCCTCTGGCCTCCAACTTGCAATCCTCCTGCCTCCACCACCCAAGTCGTTGGGATTAGTCATGTGCCACTGCATGCAGCTTATTAATCAGTCTTAACTACCCACAGGAGCAACAGAGGTACTGAAATTTTTATTTTTTAAAAGAGTGAAGAATACCCATCTCTTCTGTGACAAGAACCTAACTACTAGTAATGCCGGCATGTGGAACAGTTATGGGCTAGAGAGTTGGACAAAGTTTCACAATCTTGAATCTAAAAGTACACCATTCTATTTAGATTGTTAAGTAATCTAAGTGTGGTTATTAGTCTTATTTTCCTTCGTTCTTCCCTCCTCACTGATGGTGGTGATGGTGGGAGCAGCAGGGGAGGGTGGAGTATTCATGGAAAAGAAGAAAACTTTGTCCCTTATAGTAGCAACACAGGTCTGCAGTACAATCCCTCATCAAAAAAAAAAAAAAACAAAAAAACTAACTCTTCTTTCCCAAAATGTTTAATCTTGTTCTACAAACCTACATTTATTCAATGAAATGAAGTCATACAAATGAACATAGCAAAACAATCCCAACACAGCGACCAATAACTGAAGGAGAGATGTATGTTCAAGGAAGGCAGGTACCACTTGGGGTCAGGGAAGGCTTTGTAGAAATGCTAACAGACTGCCTGGAAAATGGAAGTGGCCTTTCACGGTTAAGTATTTTTAAAGCAACTCTATTCTCCAGAATAAAAACTTTAATTCCTGAACACGAGGACTTTTATGTGAAGGGTCTTCTATGTTATATATACAATAACCCATAAAAACGGAAATTAGTTCAGTTTGAGAACATGATCTGTCATCACTCATACCTGCTCAACGTAAGAGGCTTCCAAAATAGGCATTACAATGAAAAAAATTAGGACAAAGAGAAATCTGTTGTTATATGAACAATGTAGAACAGTATGCATACTCTTGGATGTATTCTTACACATACCAGTGTTAGATTTTTAAACCTCGGCCCTTTAAACACCGTTTTAAGATGGACAGCAAAGAGAAATAAAGCTCTAAAATCCTACAAGCTACATACCTGTATCAGAAAAATTCCCAATTTACAAAGGCCAATCTGGTATTTTTTGAAAGCAAATGAAAATCACTTACGGATTTCTGTCATTTATTCATGTCATCATCTCCAAGGCCACTCTTACTCTGTGACTAAATTTCCACCACTTTTTCCCCTAAAAGAAAGGGAATAGAAATTTTTAAAAATTTCACCCATAGAAATGGTTCCCATACCAGCATTTACTCTTCCCAGTTTATCACTGTATTTCACATCTTGGGCTTTCCAACAGCATCTAATAAAGCCAGAGGCTTTACAAACACTGCTTTATAAGGGCCCAGTGATGAATCCCTGTGAAACCTGAGGCTCCCACACCAACAACAGAATGCAGGTCACTGTGACACCAAAGTCAAAGGTGAAGTTCACTTTACGCTGATAGGGCTTCTTTCTAAAACCTTCCCTCCCCCAAGCTAGAGTGTCCACTTTAGAACGTGCCTGGCACCTATTTCTTCAAAACAAGTTTTGTTTTGTTTTTTTTTTTTTCCTTTTTCTTGTGGTACTCAGAGGCTGAACCCAGGGCCAGCCACATTTTACACCGGGCTACACGTGCAGCCTTTTGTTTTCTTCTGCTTTTCCCCTGAGACAGGGTCTTGCTAAACTGCACAGGCTGCCTCTGGCCTCCAACTTGTGATCCTCCTTCTCGCCTCCAAACTGCTGGGATTAGAGGCAGTGACCCCCAAGGCTCAACCCTCGGTTTTGTGGCACCGGAGTTTGGCCTGACACACCTCACATCTGGGCTGCACCACCTTCCCAGATCTGCCCACCTGGGGCCTGATATGAGGAGGGGCACTCGCTGGGACACCCCCCACCAATGACACTGGCGAGCTGCCCGACAGACCTCACTTCTGAAGAGTGCACTCTGAAACACGGCTTCAAACCGGCAAAAAACTAGACTCTGGTTCAACTAAGACATAAGAGGGTTCCGTTGGGGTTTAAATCCTAAGTGTAGGGTGGGGCAGGGGGCAGTTCAGGGGTACAGCACTTGCAGAACATGTGCGGGGCCCTGGGTTCAAACCTCAGTATTGTTAAAAAAAGAAAAAAAAAGGCAAAAAATGTGTAGATGGCAGAACTTCAAGGTGAAAGCTGAACCCATTGGGTTGAAGCACTGAAAAATTATTTTCCTGGGCCTGAACCCAGTGAAAAATTGGGTTCGGTTTCAGCTTTTAGGATTCTTTTGGTTGTGGTGGTTGTTGTTAGGTGCTGTTGAGTCGTGTCCGACTCATAGTGAACCTCACAGGGTTTTCAATGGCTGATTGTTGGGACTGCCTCGGGAGTGGATTGCCACGTCCTTCTCCCATTTTTGTGGTGGTGGGAATCGAACCCAGGGACCTCAAAGGCTGCAGAGCGGCGCTCTCCAAACTGAGCTAAATCCCAGCCCTTGTTCCATTAGCTAAAACTGTAAAGGACAAAGAGGAGGCTGAGGCAGGAGGATCCTGACTACAAGGCCAGAGGCAGCCTGAGCAACTTAGCAAGACCTGGACTCAAAAAACAGAAAATGGCCTGGGGGCGCAGCCCGGAGGTGGCGCCAGTGCCAGGTATGCGTGGTACGGGTTCAGCCTCCCAGGAATAAACAAATAAAATAAACAAAAGTCTGAAATAAAACATTTTCGACCTGTCCACCCACATACAGCAACTTTCACACCCCCACGGACACCGCGCCCGGTTTGTCGCGGCTGCCCCGCGGTGACCGGCCACGCGGGGGTCCGCAGGGGGCCTGGGGGCCCCGCCGCCGGTGCCCCGTCAGCCCTCAGGGCCCCATGGGCAAAGCCTCCTCCGTTTTCCCGCCGGGTGGCCTTGAAACTCTTTCTCTCCTCCCACCCGTTTCTATGCCCCCACCCCCGGCACAACCGTGGATTCTCGGAACGAATTCGGCCCGCGCCGCAACCCGCCCACCAGAGAACTTTCCAGAACCCCGCGCCGGGCCCACAGCGGGCCCCGGCTCCTCGCGCGGCGCCTCGTGCTGGCAGTGGGGTTCCCACGCGGCGGCCCCCGGGGCTCCCCGCCCTCGGCCCGACCCTCCTCCGCGGGGTAGCCCGCGACGGGCAGCGTCCCCCACGGCCGCCGCGACGCGCGCTGCCTGTGCGCCTCACCTCACGCGACCTCGGCCCGGCGTCCGCGCTAAAATTAGAAAGCGGCGTGGCGCGCGCTCACGTGACGTGCGCGCCGCCGGGCGGGGCGGGGCGGGGCGGGGTGGGGGCGCGGGCCGGGTGAGTCACCGGCCCCGCCCCTCCGCGCGGAGAACGCGCTGACGTCAGCCGCTTCCCCGAAGGGTGACGTCAGCGCGCCGCAGGGAGGCCTCCTGTAGAATGTTCACCGAGCTTCTGCGCCTTAAAGGGACTGGACCTCGATCCAGAAAGCTCTGAGGAGCGAGATCCCCGCTCCCGCTGTGGATGCAGAGCCTGTCTTTAGCCCCTTTGTGCTGAAGTGTGTTGACTGTTGAGGCGAGGATGATGGAAACAACCCTGTGAAGTCCCTGAACCTCCTCCTGGAAGCCTTCCTGGATTCACCAAGGATATGGCAGTTGCTCTGTGACCCTGACCCAAAAGGCAGGAAGAGCCTTCCTTGGCTCTTGACTCCCTGCCCCTGTGGCACGGCCTTTCAGCATATTGTTAGCCTCTGCTCAGAGAGAAAGGCCATGGTTTAAATTTTTATGTACCCTACTAGTTTGGGCCAGCTAGGCACGTTGACCACTATTCTTACTGTGTCTGAACTGTCATTGTCGTTGTTGTTAGGTGCCATCAAATCATGTCCAACTCCTAGCAACCCTAACAGGGTTTTCAATGGCCGACTGTTTCGGGATTGCCTTGGGAGTGGATTGCCATGTCCCTTTCCCATTTTTGCATTGCTGGGAATTGAACCCAGACCTCAGACACTGCAGAGCGGCCCTCTGCCAACTGAGCTAAATCCCAGCCATTACAACCAGTTAATCTCTCTGGTGGTTGAATTCCTGGACTGGTCTCCAAACCCTCTTGTGAACATAGCCTGTAGAAGCTTCCAGAGAGCGAGAGTCCTAACACTTGATAGTTCAGCGCTGTCACCGCCTCATGGGAGCCTGACACTTTGCCAATGTTTCCCGTGTGCCAGGTGTTCTCCCTGTCTTCCCAGCCGTCCTTGTTTAATCCTCTTGTCTCCAAGACATAGGTGCTGTCATCCCCAGTTTGTGGATGAAGAGCCAACTCCACAAGGCGACAAGGTTAAGAACGCTTCCCCAGGTCACACAACTAATGAATGGCCAGATAGAAGACCCTCGCAGGTCAGACATTTTCGGTGATAAACTTTGGCTCAACCCTAGTCCCAACCCTACCAGGTCTACCCTGGACTGTGTTTCCTGTCTGGAAACAGGAGAGGCCATCCTGGTAGCATCCTCCCCCGGCGTACTAGTGGCCAGTGTTGCCCAAATGCAGAGCTTCTCATGATCCCTTTTCAACTATAAAACAACAGAAAATTTCTTACCAAAAACCAATCGCAGGTGAAAACTTCTCAAAGTTTTGAGCAAGAGGGTGGCGACTGTGTCCTGGGAACAGAGCCAAGCAGGTGAATGGCTACCTGTTATCTCTGGCGATCGTGGTTGGTCTTTGGTTAGACATCACAGCCCTATCTTCAGGCTACACACACCAGGTGTACCAGCAGCGCTTGGTCCCGCCAGCTCATCCCTAAGGACATTAGGACCAATTCCGGCCCTCTCCCCAGTCTCCAGCCCCACTCCCAGGCTGCTGGAAGCATCACCCACCACTAGCTCTTCTTGTCCTGCCAGATTTTCTGGTGTCTGTGGCCAGATGTCTTGTGTGTGCTCCCCAAAAGGGGGGGGGGAAGACACCAGGAGCCCCAGGAGCCTGGTGGGGGTGGCCTGGGGTGGGGGAACAGCTCCTTCCTCTGCACTGGGGCTGGCCACAGACAAGGAAGTTTGGAGCAGTGTGTAACCTTCAGGCCAGCCAGGGCCACTCCTGTCTCCTAACAAAGGGAACTAAGGTCCAGGGGAGGTGACCTGCCTGGGCTCCCATGGCCTGTTAGTGGCAGAGGGTCCTGTTCACTTGACTTCCCGCCCATTTCTTTTAACACGGATCACGCATACCTGCTACAAGACTCAGGGAGGAAAATGGGCATAAAGTGCGTGGCAAGCTGTAGATGTCGCATAGGGGCAGAAGAAATGGCGTGAAGTAAATGTGGACCTGGAATTGTGGGGAAGAACTGGAGAGCATGGTTGTCCATCTCCCCCTTTCCTTCTCTCTTCTACCCAATTTCCAGATGGGGGGGGGGCTGCTCCTCGGACTGAGGGATCATTTCCCAGTGGAATGATGCTGTGAGGTCCACTGCCATTTTTAAATCTTGGGTAGCAAAGACTGTGTGTCATCGTGGGTTCTGATTTGTTATTGCCCAGTCTCTGCTCCCTGATGTTTCCCCATCCCAGAAGCACCATTAAATGTCATTAAGAGCCATAAAGGTGACCAGACACTAATGTGGAAGGATCGTGATCTCCGGCAAACAGCCCCAGCAAGCAGAAGAGCAGGAATCCTGGGTCTCTTCCCAACCGTGCGGGTGACTCATGGAGTGACACAAAGGAAAATACTGCTTTTGTGGAGGGAGAGCCCAAAAGCAGAGGGCCACGCTAGGAGGAGGGTGGGGCAGGGGCTGGGCGCAGGCTCCCAGCACAGTGAAGCTCCGAGGTCCCTGGCTGAATCCAGCTCCTTGGTAATCTTTACCCTCGGCCCAAGGGGCTGCCATGAGCCCTGTCCCCTTGCACCTCCTTCTTCTGGCAGAGCCATGAGATAGTCCTTTATGACCATTCTCATAGGTTAGGACTGCACCCTGATTATTCCTGACTCCACTTTAATAGCCTGTTGTAGATCTGTCCTCCAGAAGTTTATTTGAAATTTTCTCTAATCTATTTCTATTTCAGCCTATACAGTCCTTTCAAGCAACAAGTGGTTTTGCCATTTATGTAAAAGCACATAGGTTGTAAAACACAGAAAGCACAGTATAAGGGTTTGTTAGAATAATAATAATAATTTGATAATTATGCTTTACATAATAAATATAACAATTATAATTTGCTGATAATTATTCATTCAGATGGCCTCATGGGCTTCTTATTTTCAGTCACTATCTTTACTGGACATATCTCCTCCCCCTCAAAAACGAGTATTTATTAATGAAGTGAGGTGCTGTGATGGGTGTAACTCTATAGGAAAACTTGCATAGATAGATTCTGTGTCCCCCTAAGGACTCACCATTGAAGATCAGGAATGGTAGGTATGTGTCTTAGCTGAGGCTTTACTGTTAGGTGCCGTCCAGTCAGCTCCAACTCATGGTGACCCTATGGACAACAGAACAAAACATTACCCGACATTGTGCCATGCACACAATCCTTTTATGTTTGAGCCCATTGTTGCGGCCACTGTTTCTTCTCATTTTGAATCATGCCACATCAGCAACTAGAGGGCCCAGAGGCTTGACTCCATTCTTGTCCTTAAGGTGGACTCTACTTTGAAGAGGCAGCTCTTCCCCAGACATTTCATGAATGACTTCCAGCCTGGGGGGCTCATTTTCTGGCACTGTATTTAACAGTGCTTCTGCACTATTCATAGGATTTTCAATGGCTAATTGTCTCAGGAGTAAATTAGCTGGGTCCTTCTCCCTAGTCTGTCTTAGTCTGGAAGCTCAGCTGAAACCTGTCCACCATGGGTGCCCCTACTGGGATCTGAAATAGCAGTGGCATAGCTTTCAACATCATAGCAACACACAAGCCCCCAGGAAGAAAAAAAAAATGAAACCCCATGGGCAGACATATTAGGAATGGCTAGGTTGGGGCCCGGAGGACAACCATGACAACTTCTTGGCATGGAGGGAGAAGGGGTGCCCCAACTTTATTGTTGTGCAGCTCAGGAGCTCCATTCTGGTGGACCAGCTAGGTTCCCAGGCTGCCAAAATGGGTATAGAGAAAGGGATGCCAGAAAGGGTGTAGGTCTGGCAGGAGTGAGGAGGCAGGCAGAGGGTCTAGAAGAGGAAGACAGGCCCTATAGTCATCTCTGTTTTCAGTAATAATTGCACCAGAAGTTTTAAAAGCCAGGTGACTGTAGGCAAGTGTACAAATAAATTGTGATACCTCCAAACAATGGAGTAGTAGTCAGTGCTAAAAAGAAATAAGCTATCCAGCCATGAAAACACATGGAGGAAACTTAAATGCATATTACTCAGTAAAAGCCAATCTGAAAAGACTAGGTGCGGTGTAATTACAATTATATGACATTCTGGAAAAAAGCAGACTTGGAGACAGTAAAAAAATCAAGTGATTTCTAGGGATTCGAGGGGTGAGAAGGATGAATCAAGCACAGAGAATTTTTAGGGCAATTAAACTACACTGTATGATATTGTAATGGTGGATACATGTCGTTCAAATTTTACCCAAACTCATAGACTGTTGCCTGCAGCCATAGTACTATGGCATCTGATCCTGGCAGAGCTCAGAAGCTAAGCAGGGTCGGGCCTGGTTAGTCCTTGGATGGGAGACCACCTGGGAACACCAGGTACTGTAGGCTTGGGAGATGGACCAGGCAACTCATTCCCCAAAAACAATCAGCCATTGAAAACCCTATGCACAGCAGAGAAGCACTGACAATAGTGTTTTGCCTGTTGTACATAGGGTTGCTCTGAGTCGGACACCAACTTGAGGGCACCTAACAACAGCAACGTAGACTGTACAACACCAAGCGCAAACTCCAATGGAAATATGGATTTTAGGTGATAATGGTACAGCAAAAATGTTCATTAATAGTAAGAAATGGACCCTCTGGTGGGAGGTGCTGATAGTGGGGGATTCTGTGACAGGGTGGGGTGAAGATGGGGTATTTGGGAAATCTCTGTACTTTCTGCTTTATTTTACTGTGATTCTAAAACTGCTGTACAGGACAAAGTCTAAAGAAGAGGAGGAGGAGGAGAGAGAAGCAAAGGAAGAGGAGGAGGAGGAAGCAGCTACAGGCAAATGAGATGTCAACACGTTTCTATACAATTCATTGCTCTGTGGAGTCACACCGATTCAGGGTGAAACCTGAGACCCACAACCAGCGAGCTCTGTAAACTTGGGAGAGTTACCTAATCCCTCTGACCTCAGTTTCTCTACCTCCACTGGAACTGCAATGACTTTCTTCGAGGCCTTTTCAGAATCACTGCATATTCTCTATTCTCATGTGCCCCCTTCCACAGTTTCAGAGGGCTCCAAAATCAGATGCGGGTTAGAATCCAATCTGCACACGATTCTGATCCGCATCCGATTTTGGAGCCCTCAAAAATGGTTGAACAGGCATGGATTTGAATTGAGAGTATACAATAAACGCAAAACTGTACGTGAAGAGTCTAACGCAGCACCTGGGATGGATGCGCATGGTAAATGCCTGCCCCCAATTCTTGCCTATTAGGTATGGTTATTACATGGTCTGATGGCTAATAACTTCAGGCTCAGGCCAGTGGGGCAAGGCTGTGGGGGTGGCTATGTGTCCTCAGATCCTCAGAGGTGTTGATTTCAGAAGCCCAGACTTGAGCCCCAGAGTCAGTGTCAAGCCCCTCACTCAGCTTTCTCCTGTGGAAAGGTCAGGATGAGGGAAGGCCCTCATATTTAGATGATGGCTCGCAAGGAAGACTCGGTGGGTTAGTCACCCATCACGTGACATCATATTGCCACTTAATATAGTAACAGCTGTGGATTGCTTTGGGGGCCAGGGGTGGGGTCAGCTCCAGTTGACCAATGAGACCTTAAGGATAAATTGGATGGGACCAGATGGGAAGACATGGCAAGAGGAGAAACCCCCTTCCACATAGGATGCCCCACAATTTGCTAAGGACTTTCAGCACTTCACCCCAAGATGTGAGTCTCAACGTTTCTTTATTTGGCGTGTCCATGGGAGAAAATGCTGTGGGAGAGAAATGTGGGGTCAGGCAGCCCCCGGCTAAGGGGATATCAGGCTGGGTGGGCACCACCCTGAAGCGGGGTGGGAAAGGGAGAAGGTTGGGGCAGCAGCTCCATGTCTGCAGGGCACCCAAAGCTGTGGTCTGCAGGGCTAGGACTGAGAGAGGCCTGGGGTCACACTCTCCAGGCTGCTTAGGCTCCTACCTGCCCCTGCGCAGGCAGGTTCTGTGACAGGGGCGGGGCCAGGTCAGTTCTGCACCGGAGCTGAAGGCTGTCACTGGTCCGCACTGTGGTCCATAAGGCATCGATAACTCAACTCACCATGGACAGCTGCAGGACCTGGTTAGCCCCTTCCTTCCAGCATCTCCTCCTCTGTGGCATGCCCCGCCACCCCAGGGGTCCCCATGCTTTGGGAACAGAATGTCACGTTGGTGGCATGGGATGAGTAGATTAACTGATGTGGGCTGCATTTGGTAAGAGCCTCTTTTCCCGTGTCTAAACTAACTGCAGGAAGTCCAGAGGGAGGAAGTTAAGCAGTCACAGAGGACAAGCTCTGGAGCAGGGGTCTGGAGACCTTGTTTGACGGCTGCCTCAGTCGTTGACAACCTTTGAGACCTTGGGCAAGTCGTTGTCTCTCTTTTGATTTTGCCTGTTCATCCTCTCTGTAAAAATATGTGCACTTGGGGTCCTTCCAATCCCAAACGGTCCTCCCTGGTCCTTTAACTGTGGCTGCAACTGTTCTGTTATTGGCAGAAGGGAAAGGACAGGGGGCTCGAATGGTTCTCCGATTTGCTGTGCAAACTTGGGCAAGGACACGCCGTCTCTGAACTGCACTTTCCCATTTATAAAATATGGGACACATTTTAAAATTGGTGGCACAATGTACCTGAGAGACTGTTCTGAGGCAATGCGAATGTGTTTTAAGTGACACCCTGACTTTGACAGCATTGCCAAGGAGGCTGGTTGAGGGGTGAGGATCGGGGTTTCTGGCAGCTGAGCTCTGACAGGGAATAGAAGGGCAGGGGTCATGGTCAGCCAGGCTGGGAACCCCCAGTCCTGTCCTGCCCTGTTCCTATTCCTCCTCTAGCAGTTAAGGGTCAAAAGTGGCTGCAACCACTAAGGGGTCATGATGTGGGCACAGAGCCAAAGCATAGCAGTCTGGGGGAGTCTGGCAGGGTGTGGGGTCCCAGCTTCCCAGGTCCTCGGGACACCCCAGGAGAATGATCCTGGACCACGTATTTCCCAGGCTCCTCTGCATCATTGCTACAGATGTAAAGACACCTGGGGGAAGCCCTGGAAATAATGGCTCCCAAGGAGGGCTGAGTCTCCACGCACCCCTAGGGGAAAAATCACAGATTCTTCATAGAACCTCCCTGATCGCCTGTTTTTCCTTTCTGTAAATAGATTCACCTTGGGTTAGAGGTTTGCCTTCAGTCTCCCCTTTCCCATTGCGGAGACAGTGAAACCGGCCACTCTTTTGAAGCTGTTTGAGCTATAGCGTAATTGCGCTCTCCTCCCACCCAAAGGGTGTCTCTTCTTCTTTTTCTTTCCCTCTCTGTTTTGAAGCCCAGGGTGCTGAGGTGCTCAGAGGGCTCAGAGGTTGGAGGAGGTGCGCTGTGGCGGTCATGGGGGCAAAGCAACGCTGTCCTGCTGCTGACTCATCTGCCATTAACATAATTACGTTTCAGGAGTCAAAGTGATTTTCAAACTATGAGTAATGCACGGTGGTAGAGGGCGGCTGGCACTTGGGCACGCTGGAGTAACCAGCTGTTACAAGCCGCTGAGCTGAGGCGAGGAGGAGGAAAACGCTCCGGCAACCAACAACCTCGCCCAGCTCTGCTGCCTTGCAAAGGTTCAGCTACCACGAAAGGCAGGTGAGCCTGGGGCTCCCTGAGGCCAATCCAGATGCGAACACCTCTGTGTCTGATCTTTTAACAGGGGGAAAGAGAGATGGATTCAATATCTTCAGCAAATAATTTCTTTTTAAGAAATAACATTACTAAAGTTAATTATAATACTAGCGAGAAGAAACGTGCTGCTACTTTTAAGGCAGGAAAAACACAAATCACTTCTCCCAATTTTACTTATTTTATCTTATTTTGTTTGTGATATGATGGGGCTGAACCCGGGACCTCATGCATGCTTTGCAAGCACTCTGTCACTGAGATGCACTCCCAGCTCCATATATATTCTTTTTTCTTTCTTTCTTTCTTTATTTTTGTGGTACTCGGGATTGAACCTAGGACCTTGCGCTTGCATGCTTTGCAAGTGCTGTAGCACTGGGCTGCATGCCCAGCCCATTTTGAGACAGGGTCTCACTAAATTATGCAGACTGCCTCTGGTCTCAAACTTGCCATCCTCCTGCCTCCACCTCCCCAGCTGCTGGGATTACAGGCATGGGCCATTGTGCCCCTCGTCCTTATAGGGTTTTCAATGGCTGATTGTTTCAGGATTTCCTTCAGAGTGGATTGGCACATCCTTCTCCCAATTTTTCAGTGCTGGGAATCAAACTCAGGAGCTCAGAGACTGCAGAGTGGCACTCTACCAACTGAGCTAAATCCCAGCCCAAATCAGAATGTTGTTGTTGTTGTTAGGTGCCATCAAGTCGGTATCCGAGACTCATAGCTACCCTCATAGGGTTTTCAATGGCTGACTGTTTCAGGATTGCCGTGGGAGTGGATTGCGAGGCCCTTCTCCCACTTTTGGAGTGCTGGGATTGAACTCGGGACCTCAGAGACTGCAGCGCAACGCTCTACCAACTGAGCCAAATCCCAGCCCCAAATCAGAATAGTCAGACCTAATTTCACCTGCAGGTTCTTGACCTAAAATCATCAATGCAGAGGTGGTTACAGTAAAGTCAGCACAATGTCTAGGCAGGGAAAACACAAGTAGCAGTTAGGTCAGAAAAACCCTTAAAAACAAAGTTGGCTGGGTGCAGTGTTGCACGCCTGTAATCCCAGTGACTTGGGAGGCTGCAGGCGGTTCTCGAGTTTGAGACCAGAGGCAGCCCCCACATCTTTGCAAGACCCTGTCTCAAAATAAAACATGAAGAGCCAGTCATGGTGGTTCACACGTGTTATTCACTGAACACTTGGGAGACTGAGGCAGGAGGATTGCTGTGGGTTCAAGGCCAGCCTGGGCTACCTAACAAGTCCCAAGCTAGCCTCAGCTACGGAGTGAGATTTTGTGTCAAAACAAAAGAAAACTAAACTAAAAAACAATAACAGTAAATAAGTAAATAAATAAATAATAAATAAAAAGGGGGAGCCTGGGGTGCAGCTCAGTGGTTGAGCACTTACCTACCATGCTGGAGGTCCTGGGTTCCACCCCCAAGTACCACAAAACTAACAAACTAACAAACAAAAACTAAGTTGCATTTTCAGATAGGCATTGAAAGGTACAAAAGAAAAGATGAAGTTATGGAAAATTAAGTCTGCCATTTTTAAATAGGAAAAATAGATTTTATGTGAGAGGATATGCTTCTAAGTGTTGACAAGGGCCTCTAAGTACAGATATAGCTTTTTATGGGGCTGGGGTTAGCTCAGTTGGTAGACTGCTGTTCCACTCTTTCTGAGGACCTGGGCTTGATCCCCAGCACTGCAAAAATGGGAGAAGGATGTGGCAATCCACTCCCCAATCAGCCATTGAAAACCCTATGTGGGTCACTATAAGTCAGATTCAACTCAGTGGCACCTAACGACAACATAGATCTGTATAAAATCCTTTTCTCTCTCCAACCGGAGTCTGTTCTCCTGTTCCTTCCTGTTTCAGCTTCCCTGCTTCTGTCTACCTCTTCTATTCATTTGCTCCCTCCATCCCTCCATTCTTCCAGGACAGTTTCTTTCCCAGACACACCTTCCTTTCCCGTAAGCTTTGTCAGAACCTCTAGCAAGGTGTCATTCACACGATGAGCACTTAATATGGTACTCTAAAAATGTAAAAAGAAAGTCATGGACTAGTTTTAAGTTCCCTGTGACATAAAGCATTCACAAATAAACTGATCATTATTTTCAAGGCACCAAACTGAATCACACATAAAAATACTCTTCACTTAAGAATGTCTTTGATGAATGGAGCTGTAAAAATTAAGTTTATCATGCCCTTTACATGTCTCACATTTGCATCATAGAAAAAAGAGAGCGGAACCCATTGAGGGTGCTAGCCACACTCCACTGGGAGGCTCAGGTGTGCGTTTGTTGGCTACCTGGATGGATGGATCTCTTCTCCCTAACCCGCAGCAGTTAATGTAAGCCAGTATATTCATGGTCCATCCAAAAGTGGTTGGTAACAGAGTAGGAATCTGTGATTCATTCACAAATATCGGAGGATGATGCCAGGAAAGAAAATTCAACATACCCTCACAGTGGATGCCAAATGGTGTTTCTGCCCTAATCCAGGTTAGAGTACTTCTAAGGTCAGAACTTCCTCTGCTCTTTCATCCCAAACCTGCTTGTCCAAGACAGCCATAATTTCCCATCCTCTTACTTCACTGTTCCTATTGGTACCCTGACACTTGTCAAACCGGGGCATCCCGGGAAGGTTCCTCCCTTTTGATACTGGTTTATTCCATCTTATAAATATTTAGGGCTGGGATTTGGCTCAGTTGGTATAGCACTGCGATGCAGTCTCTGAGGTCCTGAGTTCAATTCCCAGCACCACACAAATGGGAGAAGGACCTGGCAATCCACTCCCAAGGCAATCCTGAAACAGTCAGCCATTGAAAACCCCATGAGGGTTGCTATGAGTCCGATACCGACTCGATGGCACCTAACAACAGCAACAACAATAAATATTTATAACTTAGTGATAACTTAAAAGTGTTATTAAGTTAGTAGCACATTGCTCAAGAATCCAGACATTTCATTGTTGTTGTTGTTGTTGTTAGGTGCCCTCGAGTCGGTGTCCGACTTATAGTGACCCTACATACAACAGAATAAACATATTGTTAGTGCTTCTCTGCTATTCATCAGGTTTTCAATGGATGATTGTTTTTTGGGAGTAGGTTGCCAGGTCCTCCTCCCAAGGCTACAGCACTTGGTGTTCCCAAGCAGTCTCCCATCCAAGGATTAACCAGGCATGACCCTGCTTTGTTTCTGAGATCTGACAGGATTGGATGCCACGGTGGTAGGGCTGCAGGCATTTCATATATATGCTAAAATAAACAGCTATTTGGAACCCTGAAAGAATAAACTCACTCTAATTTCTCCCCTCTTTCTTTCTTCCCTCTCTTTTTCCCTCTTTTCTCCCTCCATTTTTTCCTTTCCTGTTTCCTTCTTTTTTCTTTCTCTTTATTTTATTTTTTGGGGTGTGGGATGTGTGTGTGCATGCCACTTCGTTTGTTACTTTCAGTAGATGTCTTTCAGATAGATAAGTCTGGAAAGAAATAAGAGAAAGTAATTGAGGCGGCAGAACTGGCTAGGGAGACTTTCCATCATATGTACTTTGTGATTGTACTTTTTTTTTTTTTTTTTTTTTTTGCGGTACTGGGGGTTGAACCCAGGGCCTCACGCTTTCATGCTTTGCAAGTGCTGGACCACTGAGCCGCTGCCTCCAGCCCATTTTTTTTTTTTTTTTTTAACTTTTTGAGACAGGGTCTCGCTAAATTATGCAGACTGCCTCAGTCTTGAACTTGTGATCCTCCTGCCTCTGCCTCCTGAGTCGCTGGGATTACAGGTGTGTGCCACCTGTGACTGTGACCTTTGTGAGTGTTTGTGTTTTTAATCATGTGCACATATATATTTTTTCCTGATGAGAAAAGTTAACCATAACAGTGTTTTGCACTCTCCTTGTTTTTCATTTTTAAAGTGTTTTATTTTTGCCAATTCTTGGCCTTTCAAAAAAAATTATGAAGTAAACGTCTTCCCATATCTTTAAGTACTCTGCTACGACTTCATTTTTAATGGTTGTGTAGGACTCCTAAATTAATGTAATGTCTTTGGGCTGTAATTTATTTAACTCATCCTGTTAAAAATTGAAGGTAGTTTCTGATTCATCAGTATTACAAATAGTACTGCAATAAACATTCTTCTGCTTAAATCTTTATGCATAGCCATTCTTATTTACTTCAACTGTTTTCTCAAAGGAAAATAAGCATATTTCTTAAAGGTAAATACATCGGAGTATATACATCATAGGCTATCCCCCCCACACACACCTCTCCTTTCTCCCTCTTTCTGTTTCTCTTTTTAGACAGGGTCTTGCTATGTAGCCCAGGCTGGCCTCAAACCCATAATCCTTCTGTGCTGGGATTACAGGCATGAGCTACTATACCCAGTTACAGCTTGTTTTTAATGTAATTTTAATTTCAATTTCAATTTCTGTAGTCACAGAGAAATTTCCCATTTGTTAACAAGATTTGTTTCCGGTTTATGAATTTTCTGTGTAGTATGTCCATATATCTGTGGGTATCTTAATATTGGCGCCAGTTTAGAATGCTTCACACACATATACAATATGTAGACAGAGAATTTGTGTGTCTTTGTTGTTGTTGTTATTGTTTGCAGTAGTAGGAAGTAGAGCCCAGGGCTTCGCACATACCTTGCAAGTGCTCTACCTTTAGGCTACACCTCCAGCCCCTTCATTACTTATTATTTTGAGACCGGATCTTTCTAAATTGTGTAAGCTTGCTTCTGGCCTTGAATTTGCCATATCCCTTGCCTCTACCTCCCGAGTTCCAAGGGTTACAAGTGTGTGCCACCTCACCTGGAAGTATTTTTTAATAATGATAATTTCCTGGCTTGATATTTACATTTTAATATTGGTTATCCTTATTTATTTTTGATGCACATATAGACGTTTATATTATAATTTTATGTAATGTATAAAGTATACATAAAAGACAACATAAATATATAAAAGCATACTTATATATTTTAATATTTAAAACTTTAAGTAATCAAACCTACCAAGATTTTCCTTTTTGAAGAATGAGCTTTCTTAGCTAGAGCTTTGGAAATTATTTATTTATTTTTTTCCAATTAAAAATCACCTTTTTAAGGGTGCAAGTTACATGTTTTCTATGTTTATAGTGAAATGGTAAATTTTAAGTGGAGCATTCAGTAAGCTCGGACCAATGCCAGATATACGCAGCTGTGAAAACATAGACATTCAAAGGGTATGGATTTCTTTTAGAGGCGATGCTTGTGAATGTCTCTGAACATACTAAAAACCATAAAATGTGTACTTTATACGGGTCCATTATATGTTGTGTGAATTATATCTAAATAAAGGTGTTGAGAGAGAGGAGAGGGATACTTCCATCACCCCAGGAAGTTCCCTGGAGTCTCTTCTCAGTCCTCAGTCCATTGTATCCACAGGCGATCATGGTTTTTAATCTTTTCATCCTAGGTTCACCCCCTGTTTTAGATCTTTATATGAATGAGATGATATAGTATGAACTTCTCTGTGTAAGGTTTCTTTCATTCGGCATAATGTACTTGAAACTCATCCATGTTAGTGTCTCAGGAGTTGGTATCTTTTTGTTGCTAAAAGTAAGATTTCATCCTATACCTATATTGCAGTTTTATTCATTCCTGTATTGATGGGCTATGTACAGTTAGGGACCATTATGAGCGAAGGAGCTATGAACATTCTTATAAATGTCCTTTGGTGTGGACATATGCTTTCACTTCCCTTGAGTAAATACCAAAGGGTGGAATTGCTGAGTCATAGGGTCAATGGATGTTTAGTTTTATAAGAAACAGATTTTTCTTTCCCAAAGTGGTCCTGGCATTTTACACTCTCACCAGCACTCCCTGACAGTTCCTGTTGCTCCACACCCTTGCCAACATTTGGTGTTGTCAGTCTTTTTTATTTTAGCCATTGTGTGGGTGTACAGTGATAGCTTATTGTGGTCTTAGTCTGCATTTCCTTGATGATTAAAGTTATTGAACACCTTTTCATATACTTCTAGGGGTTCTTTTTTGTTTATTTTAATGGCTTTGTACTTTACATCTAACTACATCTGTTTATCCACCTAGAGTTATTTTATGATTTGAGGCAAATCTCTTGATTTTTTTCTAAATTTATTAAATAATAGTTTTATTCCCTGCTGATTTGTGATGCTTTCATCATAAATTATTATATATAATGTGGTCTCAAAAAATCTATTTTGTATCATTGATTTGTACATTTGTACACTTTTTGTCAGTTGCATATTATTTTATTGACACATTTTTAAATTATTTAGTAGCTCATCATTCTGTTTCATATTGAACATTTTCTTTGCTGTTCATACCTAATTTTATTTCACTGAACCTTAGCATGATTCTAATTCTGAAAAGAATCCTACTAAGATTTTTATTGAGCATACAAATTGATTTGAAAAACACTAACATCCTGCTAAAGTAGTATTCAAATCTTCTACATTTGTCAATAAAATTTTCACAGTTTTTATTATATGATTCATTAATGTTCTCATTAAAGCTATTCCAAAGCATTTCATAGAGGTTTCTGGTATCATTACTGGTGAGTTTTGGCTATGGTAATTTGCTCTTTTTTAAAACTACATTTTCTAATTGGATAGTATTCCTATGTAGAAAAGTATAGAAATTTTCTATATAGAAGAATTACTAGCTTTTTATATTTAAAAATACAAATATATGTTTATATTATCTACATTTTTTACATTTAGCAATTCTCTTGAGCTCTCATATCAATTCTAATAATTTTCGATTGAATTATTCTTTTGAGTTTTGGGGAATATAATTGTATCACCTCAAATAATGACAAATATATTTTCTCCCTTTTAATATTTCTGCATCTTATTTGCTCTATTTCATTGGTCAGGATTTTCATATTTCAAAGTTTCATATTGAAATTAAATGAAAAGGACAATAAATTATATCTGTTTTGTTCCTGCTTTTAATGATACTGCCCTAGTATTTCGTTTTCAAGGCTGTTTTTAACTGTTTCAAGGAAATATTTTTGTTAAAAAGTCTTAAATGTGTAATCATTTTAAAATAAAAGCTTGCAATCAAATTCTAATTTCTGTATCTCTTGAGAGAATTTTACTGAGGGTTTTTTTTGTTTTTTGTTTTTTGTTTTCCTGTTGTTGTTCTTTGGTTGGTTGGTGGGTTTTTGTGCTGTGAATTGAACCTAGGGACTTGTGCATGCTACACAAGTGCTTTACCACTGAGCTACATCCCCATCTTGGGGTTTTCTGTTTTAACCCATCAAAGTGATGTAGCATTAAATTTTTCAAATGATAAAACATAAAGTCTTTTTATTCTAAGTCAAATCCTACTTGGATCATTCTTTTGATACTCTGTCTGTGTTTGGATTTTCTTCTGTATATTCATAATTTAATAAGTTTCTTTTTTTCCTTTGTTTTGAGTTGTCTTTTTCTGGGTTAGATAAGCTTTCTATATTTTTCAATGTTTTGAAATAATTATTGATGCATAATAATTATTACCTATTCTTTGAGAATTGGTTTTTCCCTATAAAGTTTTTATTGAACACTTCCTAGTTCTCTAGGCCTAAATACTTCCTGTAGGGAAATCTTTCCCTGATTTGTTTTAATCTCTTCCTTTGTGATAGGTATATTTAGTTTTTATAATTCTAATCTGATAAGGTATATATTTCTAGAAGACTATCCATTTTGTCTAGGTTTGCAAATTTGTAACTTACAATTTTGCAAAGTATTGTCTTATAAAATCTCTCTTTGGTGATAAATCAGCTCTTCTTTTTAGTGCTCATTTTATTATCCACAGGGTTATTTTTTTCTTTTTAGTTTCTCTAAAGTTTGTGTTTTTGTTTGTTTTATTGCTTTGATAAAAAGAAGCTCTGGAATTGATTCTATAAATTTTACTATATTGTAACTCATTAGGTTTGTTTTTGCCTGTCTTGTATTCTTTTCCTAAGGATCCTTGATTTCCTAAGGATCTTGTTGTTTATATAAATTTTGGGAATGAATACTTTTGGTTTTCTTTTCCTTGAAAACAATGAAAACCTTTTAGCATAGATTTGATAACATTTCATAACTTTTGATATAGTATCTTATTTTAACTATCTTCTAACTGCTAGGTTCTTAAACTTTAGTTTCTGTATTAATTTTATTCTGTCCTGTTTTTGTTTAGTATAACCAGTTGTATTGTCTTAAAATCAAAGAATTAAGCTTATATAATTTCTGCTTCTTAAAATAGCCTCTTTTTTGTTATATGCACTGCAAATCCCTTCTCCTCTTCCATAATTTGTTTCTATTTTGTTCATAGTGTCCTTTTGTATATAAATTTTTTCTTAATGCAATCAAATGTATCCCTCTTATTGGTCCTATGTTTGTATCTCCTACAAGAAATCTTTCCCTACTTGGTGATAATAAATGTATTTTCCTATATTTTCTTCTACAATTTACAAAATTTTGCTTTTCATGTTTAGACCTATAATCTATATGGCTGATGTGAGTAGGAATTTAAATCTGTTCATCTCTCACATGGATAACTGGGGATCCCAAATCCACCATTTTCACCTGTTGCTTGGTGATAGCACCTCCCTTGTATACAGTTTCCTAGTGTGTATGGGGTATTTCTGGGCTTTTGTTCTATTCAGTTCATCTGCATGTGGATTTCCTATGCTGATACCACCAGTCTTTTGATTAACTCTAAATATCTAATGAGACAAATCCTGCTGC